>UZAN01039398.1:189295-206773 GCA_900618425.1 Echinostoma caproni | reverse complement strand
CGCTAATACCACACCAAAGTGTTTGGTCCTCCACTAATTGGTAGGGTGGACAAATGTAGTGGAAATTATGGCACAGACATCTTATTATAGGCTAATTTCTCTGTCTTTTCTACATCTCCCCACAGACATCAAACAGGAACAGGGCCATCATAAGACGGGATCCCTAACGAAAGAGACACCAAATGCCCCCGCAGACCAACTAGTTTCTGATTAGTTGTACCCCTCCCCACATGCTGATTGTATATATATGTATATATATATATATAAAGTATGGGCCCAAGTGTTTGAGTGAAGGTTCTTCGAATTATGTACCTAATACATTCTCGAACATTTGCGCAACCAGTGAATGCGAGATACTCCACCTTTACAGCGAGCGAAACACTTGTTATTATATCAGAATACAAGTTATAGGTGAACATATATTTTCGATAAGTTCCTTCTCAAGCCAGTACAATCACATTTATGTTTGAAAATAGCCGGAAGGTATTGTGTTGCTGTCAAACATTCGAGGTCAAGTAGTTAGAGCAAAGGGGTGGGATAGGGACACGTTTATCTTTAGTTCTCTGGTTCAGATAAGACCGGTTTGCGTAAGCGTTGATAATTTATCTAAGTCATCACAACGCTCATGCTTGATGTTGTCCGCTTTGGGCCAGGGAAGTTTTAGTGTCTGAACAAGTGTTTTTGCGCACGTAATTCTGGCTTCAACAAGCGGATGATAACTAGAGACAAACATGTCCTCACCCCACTCCTTTGCTAAAATTATTTGACCTCAACATAACACCTTCCCGTTATTTTCTTAAATAAATGTCATTGTACTAGCTTGAGAAGGAACTCACCGAAAATATACGTTCCCCTACGATATGTGTTCGATTATGACTTTGGGTTTATTTTGTGATTTGATATTATTATGTCATCGAACTTCCACGTTAATGAAAGCAAATGGTATTGCCACTTACAAAGTTTTAGAAGATATCCGCAGATCTCAACTCTTCGTTGAGCCGGTTGAAGTCGTCTATTTTGTCATCTGGTAAGCGTATACTCACTGGACAACATTTGCCCTGAACAAGAGCATTAAGTTTTGCTCCATATTCACGAATCAAGTTTACAGCTTTTCTTAAATGTAATTCCATGGTGGTAAGTCGATGACCTGCAACGTTTGTGTTATAGGTATTCATTTAGACTTACCAAGTTCAATACTTGATTGATCTTCTCCGGTAAGATTGGGAGGGGGCTAGCCACAGAAATCTGATACGTATACATATATTCACTTAAAACACTACTGTTACCTCGTACAAAGGCTTGGTATTTGTGTTGACTTCCATCAACTTATTAAGTTTTATATTTTCTTCTCAACCAAAGATCTTTTAAAATATACCACGACCTTCATTTTTCATGGCATTCTTTCATCTTCACTGAACAATCTTGCCCGATGACATCCTCTCTCGTTTCAATATCTGATCCACTGATTGATTGCTAAACTCAGTCATTTATAATCATGATATATTATTTTATCTTTTATCCCTTCTTGACCGAATCGTTCACTCGTCTCAATTCCAGTCCAGAATTCGCAATTTTATATCTTTTTCAGTTGAGGTTTAGGGACCCATTTGATCAATTCCGCTCAACTAATGTCGGCATTCGCTGAACTCAATCTTCCTTGGATTAACCCTTGTCTCTTTTCCTAAACTGTGATTTTCTTTGAAAAACTATCTTGCACAATTTCATCTTCTTCCGTTTTAGTCTATGATTCACTGACTGTTATCAAACCTCAGTCAGATGTGACGAGGATACTTAGTGTTCTCTTAAGCAGCTTTTTAACCCAACAGCTGACTAAAATTGCTAGTCAACTCATTTACAGTACTATGTCAAGCTCAAACCTTTTGGTCTCACCATCTTCACGTCTAACTTCTCTCTTGATTTCTCTTTTTTTCTTCCTCCCGCACGGATTCCTTTCTTGTCATTGTTCGCCCGCTCTCTTACAATTGCTGTTCATTTTGACCCCAAATATTACACCAATTCTCTTTTACACTTTTCCTGCACCTATGAATTCGAAGGCTGCTATGCACCTGGAGGGTTCTGGGTTTAAACCCGGTTACCAGCGCTCGCCTTCCCACTTTCGGCATTTCCCCACACAACCTTTGTATGGCCACGGCACCCTTCACGAAAATCTATTTCAAATTTCTACAATCAATAAACAAAAGAAGCAAGTTAGAAATTCATAAACAAAGAAAACATTGATTTAAGCTCAGGTTAGGTGAGTGTCCCGGAAGCACTTGGGAAGTTTAGAATTCACGAATAGAGTTTGATTAATGTCGAGCGGACTAAACATTCTGTGGTAAATATTTGTAGATTGCTGATACGATATAAAACTAGAGTACACTCTTTGCGGTATCGCCACTTTTGCCCAAGAGGATAAAATTATTTTTTTCAATAATCCATGTGCGCTCAGCACGCGGGCACGCGGGTGTCATATTATTAATTATTATTTTATTTTATTTTATTTTATTTTTTATTCTCCAGACGTTGTATAGCCCTTTACACTGGCCTGAAATTAAGCTTGCTTTTCAAGTCCAAATAATAGGATTGGTTTGTGGGTTGTACCACGAGAATGCCAGTATTTCTACGTAAGCCTGACTTTCACGTGAGCTCCAGTCAAAGTTCACCTAAAAGGAATTCTTGAAACACATTTTTAATCAGGAGTTTATTACAAAAGTAAATAGCCTGAATCGTATCATGCATTCGAAGTGTAAATATGTCTGAAAAATGCAACAATAAAATATTTACGCTGATGTAGCCCATAGGTGCCTGGGTATGGTTGACAGATGCTCCACACTGTGCTATCTGGGCGGAAAATCCATTTTAAGTTTTGTATCAATCATTTATTTTGAACTAGATTGTTATGAAAAGGCTGTATGTATTCTAGACAAGATGGTGCACAATTTAGCAGACAGCACAATTTTATTGACAATGTGACGGTGAATTGTCAAGACAGGGAAATTCAGGAGGGTGCATGTAAAAGTGAAAACAGAAAGGTAAGATATTCCCCATTTCAATGTAAATACGCCCCAGCTAAGCCTATCGAATAGGATGAGTAATTTGCCAAGTTGCAGTTAACCTTTTGCTTCTATCTTTATTGATTATTCTTTGTTTGCTTGTACGCGTTTGTTCGCAACCAATGATCCACTATGTGCTATTCGTATATGTGCTTCTTGAAGTTAGCACTCGGACTAGTAATTCGTATACTGATCGAAATCCGCACAGTAATAGTCTAACCCACAACTAGGACTCGAAATGAAATCAGAACATAGAACTCAACAGCGGAGTCGAACTGTAACAAGCGGAAATTTGGAATGTAGTAGGATATCGTGTTCAATAAAAACGGAGTTCATAGTTCATGAGCAATCACCACAGTGCTTGTTTGTTTTATGTCATCGATTGAGGAAATTAATCGAAATGGTAAAATCTCGTGACATTTGTTTTCCTCATGTACGTCTTGAGGAAATGGCCAAAAGAAGCTCCATGTTTCAAGCCTGTTGATAATCCATTAGAGACACACTACTCGTTTGTTGCAAGTAGTTAAATTAGTCGCGTGGAAATATCAGGGAGCATCATTGGATTGAAATGACGCAACTTTTTGTGCGGTTTTATTTCGATACCATACTTTCAGCTCTTGTTTGAACGGTAAGTTGAATTAAATGCCACACAATCGAAGAACCGTGCTTAGCTTATTAGTGCAAATAAACTATCGTAATGAACAACTAAAGTATTAAATGTGTGCCAAGGGTCAGAGTGAATACTCCAAAAGGGGCACATAAAACCTTGCAAGAAGAAATGCAAATCGCATTCCCCCTCCTATCGCAAACACACGTTTCATTTGATTAGCTGGCCATACTGTGTATATTTTTTGAAAATAAAGCAAATTCATGAGTAGCTCACCTCAGTGTGATAAAATTTCAGCTATTTAAAGAGTATAAGTGATGATAATCTTAGCCGAGTAGAATATGTGGTTCAATAGACAAATTGAACAGAGTGTGATGAACATTTGGAAAATTTTCTAGTATGCTAACATTCTTTGCATAATTAAACTTGTATTTTTGGTTCGTGTTGAGGTCAACAAAATGGAGTGATTGTTTTCTTGCAAAAGTCGAACGAAATAAATTTGCTAGTTACTTTGAACCCATCAATACCAATCAGATTATGCAACAGAACTTGACAATGAAATTTCCATTGTTTTCGAGTAAATCGTTTTGTATTGCACGATTTCTGTTGTCTGTCAAAACGATAGCTGTTTGTAACAACTTCTAAATTGGTAACACCTCAAATTGTTGGTGTCCCTCAAAACGTATCTCGTACGTTTCTTCATTTTTACTTCTTTTTATTAAATACACAATGATAAAATTCTCAGGGATAGAGGGGTGGGTCAACAGCTTCCAGTTGAGCAACTCACTAACAGTGAAATATTTGTCTGTTAATTTACATTGGCGGTGGATGTAGGCATGTACGTGGTACCGGACACTGTAATGATGTAGGTTATGGTGCTTACGACTGCTCAAGGATAGAGTGACCGCAAATTAGTTTGCCAAAGAAAAAAGAGTACCAATAACATTAGTTTCAGGATACACTTTCGAGAAACAAAATGAAATTGTTTTAGAGAATAAGCAACACAAGTCGCTGGATAAAAAGTATGTTATTGGCCAAAAAATTAGCGTTTATAGGACATAATTGCGCACTTTCCGAGAAGCCCCTGCGATGACTCAATTACTGGTTTTGAATCACGGAAATAAAAAAAAATAGTTGAGCCTCGCTCAGGATATATTGAATCGATATGTTCAAGTGGGATGAAACTGAACAAAGTTCACTGCGTTTCTTCAAAACGTTTAATCCCAAATGCAGGTAAACGCGCACACGAGGTATCTGAAAATTGGTTTCATTGGAAGTTCACACTCGTTATCCGCAATAAAAATAGTCAACCTTTTGATCCCAAACGGGGTACCGTTATCCTTGGTATGAACGATCAGTTTCGGTTGCTGAATTTCACGTTTGATCGGTAGTAGGAATAAATGGATTATTGATTTTCACCTAAAAACAGCAGAAGTTCCGACAGATTTCAATGATTGGCGGTTAGCATCTTACTAATTACTCCTAACTATGGAGTTTATTTTCTCGCATTTAGACAGTACTGCTGAAATAACAAACAGAGGGGACTTTCAATTAACCAACAAAAACAAGTGTCAGAGATATTTACGTGATGGACTTTTCCATCCCACCACAAATTTGGACTCTGTTCCTAGACTTTCCAAAGGGGACCAGATGTTATTTAAACATTCATTATAATCAACTGCTGTGTACTTCTACTTCGTAGGGACAATAGACATAATACTTTGTTAAAATAGAAGAGACAAAACCAACGAGGACCAGTTGCTCAGTCGTGGTAACCGGTTTTCTAAGCCTGGGGAGTTAGAGTAGCGAACCATTCAGAATCCTGCCATGATGGGCTTGGTATTGAACAGAACTGCAGTGAAACGGATTATCACTAAGGTCAACTGAATGTATCCCACCGATTTTTGGCCATATTTGGTCCAACGCTGAGGTGCGACAATCAAGGCTCGTGGATTGTGCAGTCTCAACAGTCCCTTGAAAGGGGAGAATAGGAGAACTGAGAAAACAGTGGTCAATGCATAAAACCTGCCTCTGGATCAGATAAGGTTATTCCATAGAACAAACCTTTGCGTTCACTCTATCATCCAGTGTCCCCATTCCACACGGTTTACCTTTTTTCATGCATGATTAGCAGCTGGACGAAAGCTGTTCAGAGTTATTGTCACACTGTATCGGACGCAAACGCAAAATCGTCTCTTTCGACAAAATGACGTCTAATTAGCAAATTACGATTCTCTGTTTGTTGGGCGCAAAATTAGCTGACGTGCAGTTCGCCATATCGGTTAATAATGATGCGTTATTTCTCTCTTTCCCGGAAGAAACAATCTAGAGGCGGGGAGAGAAAACTGTACTCGCATTTGCTTTGGTACGACTCCAGCAATATCCGTTGAAATCCGGAGTAAAATGATCAACTTCACAGTTACAAATAAAATTGAGCATTAGGACTGGGATTCGGATTGATTATCACTGACTGCCGGATCTTCTCAAAAGGTTTTTATTTCGTATTATTTGCACTGTACACAGAGTATTAATGAAATGAGGAAACAGACGCAACGGGTGAAATGCTGGGAGGCGAGGTGTTAGTAGATGAGTGTCTTATCATGTTAGCTCACAATCATTAATCTTCTAGGCAAATTTGATCAGCATCGTCTCAGAAGAATGGGCTGTAACAATATTTTATGCACAAAGAAGAGCAGTCTATTATGTGACTTCAACGGTGACTGTCTATAGATTTTTGGAATCGTACTTTGAGACTGAGCATTGAAACGATCAAGCCACGGAGGCATGGATGCGACTGACANTCATTTGAGTGGGTCCACTTCTTCTCTGAGGGGGGCATAGTTGCCGGCATGAGGTTGTGGTAATCCAGGCCTACGTGACGACGCCTACCCTGGAGCGGCGTGTTACAGTTTCAGGACATTTGCGATCAATCAAGTTTGAATGCTGACGTCAATGACACGTGCATGGCTTCTGAATACACGTCATTGGTGGATGGTGCCAGCCAATCCAAAACAGTGCAGACAGAAGCAGAATTATGCAAGCAGTACTGCAATCCAATTGGTGGAAGCCCAGATAGCCAATAATCTCCCTTTGTACATATTATTTAACCACCTTCATTTCTTTCAATAAACGAACTACTGCTTACTACCATTCCTGTGATCTTTTCCTTGCGTCTCGTTCTCGTGGGACATTGCGAATTCGTGCAATTGTGATCCAGTGCTGATTATTGATTCGGGTCCTGTAATTCATATTGCGTGGTTGGTGTTCCGAATTCCGTGTGTACTACTACGACTATTACAATCATTACAGGTTACCGTGAACAATCGGCCGTCAGTGGTTAGCAAACATGAGCAACTAAGGTATACGATCAGGCTTTTTGTTCGAATCCAAAGGACTTGGTGTTAGCCTTGCCTGGGGTATACCGCTAATAAAATCTCCACAAATTATACCAAACGACTGAAGTCAAAACTTTGACTCAATAAATATGCTGAGAGATTGTGAGTGCAAATAAATAATGAGTATAGAGATTAGATTAGTATCCTAGAAAAGATTGAACTTGATTCTCAGAATGACTTAAACTGATTAGCTCTTCGAGGAAAACGAGTTGTGAAAGTATCTTTAAGCTTTTACTAATTTTTCGCTACGGTGACGTTCTTCGCGGAAAGTGTTCAATTATTGTGGTCACAAACTGCCATCATTTTGTCCGGATTTTTCAATGCTAGTCTCACTGAAAGCCACGTGCCGCCTCAGTCATTCGGGTTGTTTTACCGTTAGACAAACTGCAAAACGAAAATCCACATTTTGCAGTCTGCTTTTCGAACGTGATTCAGCTAACCCCCCAGGCCGCGGTTATCAACTCGTGTTCGAAACAGGCACACCGATCCAGAGATAGTGCATGTGTTCGAATCCCACACCACGAAGGCCATACGAGTCTCTTTTTCTTCTTTGCATCTCACAGTAGCAATTTATTCGGTTTATTCACCAGTTTTGAAAAAAATGATTATTCAGTTATGTATTCAGTCAAATGCAGTAAACGTTTATTATTATTATGATCATATTAAAATATCATTCAGCATGAGTTTCATTCATAAAGAAACGGCATTTTAGGGATCTTTCTTAAGCAATGAAACATTGTTTTCTGAAATGACAGTGAATTGATGGTAGTATGCAGATTTTACATCCCAGTATGCATCTAGGGATGCCGGAATACATCGAATGTTGCCGATTTTCGTATGCGCAATCAAAATGCAATAAACTATAGCTGATGAAGGGAACGTATCTGGAGCGGTGTCTGTGTGTGTGTGTGTGTGTGTGTGCAACCGTAAAGCTGAACAGGGCGGGTAGTTCGACAACTGCCGACGGGCGGACGACATTCGAAAGTGATTGAAATATGCCATAACAATCTTCCAAAATGACCGTTGGCAATTCATTGGTAAATTCACCTGATCGGGAAGTGTATTTCGGATAAACATGACTGTTGTGCCATTCACACTGTTTATATTTGCCAATAGATACACATATATATTCCAATCCGAGTTCAATCCATCAGTGTTGGGTCATGTTCAATCCGGGTTGCTGAATGAATCACAGATTCCACATCCCCGTGTTGGTTGACAAACAATCAATCATCGGAAATCGCTGTGTTGTGCGGTCCAAGAATCAGAAGGTTTTTGATGCGCGGTAGGCCAGCACAGAAGCGCATGTGTTCATAAGTAGTCAAATGTGAGACAAAAACAACCGTACCGAAACATAAATTGAATAAAATTGGTTATCACTCAGCACGTATAATTCCGAGAATGCTGTACATGTTGTACCGTAGTGTAGCTCAAAATGGACATCGACGACGTCCGTGAATAACTCTTAATTATGAGCAGCAACTGGAAAACAGGTGAACTCCAATCAGTCAGGGAGCTTCTCCCCCCGTCTTCACCAACATTCCCACTCTTGCTTACATAACTCAATTGGATCCCATCAGGAACTAGGAACTTTGTACAAATGCACAGGGAGGGATTTAGAAACGCTCTCTCCAGTTGCGACGAGAAGAAAACTAATTTTAACTTTCCACAAAAGTAACGATTTTCTCATCGAATCACGTCTTTTAATAATCTGCTTTACATTCGACAGATTCCCCAAAATATCATGATGATAAACATCCAGGATTAAGTTCGCATTAACTGGAAATTGTGTTTGCTAACGTCTAGAAGTCTCGGGTACTAAACCCCTGCCAGTGAGATTGCACTGATAAAAAGATGAATTACGCACAGGAATTTTGATCGCCATCGGCTGGGAACAAAACGGCGCAAAGCAAATTATGCTCAGTACGCTGACGAATGATGTTTGGGCAAGTTAAGTGAGCTTTAAAACGAAGTAAATGGACCATTTGTTCCCATTGGTACCGGAAAAAGACAGATTCAAAATTGTAAATGGAAAAACTTTGCACAGATGTATTGATGGATTATTAATGAAAAATAGTTAAACCAAAAATCACTTTGTTTGTGAAGAACAAAGTGACATAATGCCACTAATCAAAATGAATAATAAGAGTCGCACTGGACTCAGATAATGATGTAATGTTTCCCTAAACAGACTGAAAGGGAATAGAGAACACAATCCGTTCAATGATCTCAAAAACGATGACTGGTGGGCTGCCATCCTTCTTCCACCATGAAATGATCAAGAAACTGAACCCTTAGACTAGTTTACAGTATAAAACCAATACGATAATGTCAAAGACTCTAATCGAGTAACTCCGGTTACATTTTGCTCCTTACAATTCGTCCAACTCGACTCATGCCAAAACTGAAGCATTCCACATATCTAGTTCTAGAAATTATCCGGAAATAATTGTAAAACGTTTAAAATACCACATCAAAATAGGTAAAAAGATTAAGAGAGAACGAAGGGACGAGGGTGGTTGAGATATGATTAGATCTCAAAATCATTTAAACCAATATAAAGTAGCACGAAGTATGCGACACAACGTTATTTTGCAAACGTTTACACATTCTGTTCAAGTTTAATAGCCAGCTTATCCGAAAATGCAAGATATTGCGGATATTTTCATCTTTCTCCCGATTGTTCACCTACACTAGCCGTTTGATCGATTAATTCAAACCAAACCAAACCATTCACAGTCAAACTTTCTGCTCTATTTATGTACAATAAATTCAACGAATTCCTGGACAAGTTGCGCAGGTATGTGATCCAGCGCCTTCATAATTTTCAACCCACATGAAAGGGATTATTATTATGTAGTATGTGCATAGTTTGTGCAGAAGAGCTGACCATAAACCGGTTTTGCGGATGCAATAAAAACACATTTTCACACGCTCATTCCACGACCAAGGTCAGGACTGACTGAAATAGAATGTAAATGACAAAGAGTCAACGTAGAGTTGGAAAACAACAAAACGGTTCACTCCTAACCGACTTACTTACTTGATGTTTAATCCCTATGTTTCATTTAAAAACCCAGTAATGAATTTTGTGAAATCGTGGTATTTGACCTGCTTGATTAATGACCCGATCAGGGCTTCTGTTACACATAGCTTAAGTCATTATTTTCCTTTAAAGTAAGATTACACTCAACTGCCGCGAAAATCAATTATATTCTATCGAACTTGGTGAATGATATCTATCATCCATTGTACCGTAGAACCAATCAAAATATGCATGTAGTAATCCAACCTAAGATGAAGAATCCGTTAAAAGGCCAAAAGTAAAAAGTAACTAACCGTGCACAGTTGTACAAACGAAGTACACAGGCACTTTTGTTGGTGCATGTGTGAAGTCTCGATGAATGGTGGCAACAAGACCACGCCAGATCCGATTTCATGTTCGCCACGGCGACGCTCAAACTTTTGCTCCCAAGTTGGCACATATTTGGCACTGAGTGTTTGACCTGTTTTAGTCAAATCACGCCAAAATCAAAATTCAGTCCGGTTGTTTGGTACTGATTCTGCGACGAGCAACAAATCGGGGTAAATTCAGTACTGACTTATTTGTTCTAATTGCCATTTGACATTTTGATTCATTAAATGGCGAAATCCTGTTTGGTGTACAACAGCTCGATAAACGATTGTGACAAATCATCACATTCTCTTCAATAACCATTGCACAAGAAATGCTATAACGAACTCCGATATATTTCTAAAATTTAGCGCAAACAACTTGGTATGGTTATATCCTGCCCCACCATCGTATTGTACCCATATACGGACTTTATCTTCTCTTTGGAAAGATCAATTATGTTCCAGCTAATGTACCTGAAGGACATTGCATGATTTAAGAATTTCTGCAACTCAATACGGATACAAGAAATCAGTTCGGAAATGGCACTTATAACCCTTCCACTTGCGCAGACTCATCTCCTTGCAGCACTTGGTGCATACAATGAACAAATTTGCTCCTTCCTCAATGATCTCATAATGCTTGTTATTTGGGTGTATATAGCATGCATAAATTGATTGATGATTTTCATAAAGATGTTTCGTCGTATTCTACGTTTCTTCTTAGATGTGCAGCAGAGTGGATCCCTGAAGATTTTCAGATGCCACTCCTTAATTCGTAAAGGGGTTTGGAAATATTGCTGTTACTCACTCTAGAGTCTTTGTAGACAACTAAGTGAGCTGTCAAAGATGCGGCATTCTACCGGTTTCTGTGACTGCAAGGTCAACACTCAAAATGTGATTACACTGATTAGTCGAGCTTCATTCATGATTCACACATGTTAAAAAACTTTACTCAGCTATATAGCACAGATTATCACTGAAAACGGTAACCACATAGTTGACGTATTTCACCTATTAAATAATGTTTGGTTAAAAACGATGGTTCAGTTATAAGAAATAAAGGTCGTTGTACTGGACCACGAAGAGCTTTTGCATCATCCAGTCAGGAACTTCACTAAAAGTATCTGTCGTGAGTCAAACCTCCCAGATGACGCCAGCCAAGTGCCTACGCGTTCCAGTTTCTGGACATTGGGCCATTGACCAGAAGTATTGATCAATCAACAAGCATACAGTTCAAACAGACGCCGTTGGACTCAAATAACTAGAACGGTGATTGGTTGATATTCGTTTGACCAATGATATTTCTATTTGCATATTATTTAATCCTATTTCTTTCAATAAACGAACCACTCCTTCTGTGGCCTTTTTCCTGCGTCTTGGTGACGGGAGATTACAGCATGCAAGTGCTAGTGCGACTGAGTGTTTCATTTGCGTCCGTAATTCGTAATCCGTACCTACTTCGGTTACTACCGTATCAGGCATAAAATCGGTTTTGCGGAATCAAATCCCAGATTCGTATATGAGTCAAGTAAGGAGATGGGATGAACACACCAAAGTTCGTGTTCTCAAGTGTAAGCCTTTGAATGAAATGACAGAAAGACCAGGGTCCGCTAAAAGAACTTCGTGAACTATGTTCCGCAAAATGTAATCATCTGCTGACTGCGTATTTACATTATCTTACTTTCTGTGCCCAAATGTATAGCTTTTAATTTAATTGGTGATAACGCCGGACTTCTCACGAATTTCCGTCAGTCACAAAAGTCAACCGGGACAAAAATCGCACATACTGTTAAGGTGTCACTCAGGAAATGTTGCTAACGAGACTATCCAGTGGTTGACCTGTGGCTTCGGAAGTGATCAAAACCAGGAATATCTGTGACAATCTGTCGCACAATAAGCAAACAGAGAAAAAATGTTTTAGTAACAGATACAAGCTTGTGATGGGTCACTGTTAAATCTTTGCAAGGATTTAAAGAGAGAATTGAAGTAAACCTACCGTTACATGAGGGCTAGTCTGTTGACTTTCACCCAAGACGGTTCTCCGGACGGACTCAGCCCGCCACAACCAGACTATATTCTTTCAACCTTACCACACCGTATCACCTCCCTCTTCCTCCTCTGAATGCTTGCGTCGTACACTGGTTTGTGTACTACACGACGTGCTGCGTAGTTCTCAGTCATTGATTGAGCGCACACATGCCTGTCCATACTAAACTCTGATCGGTTGAATTCTTTGCCATTCTGTTGGCCTTTGGTTGGTTACAGTTGCTCGCAGTCTGGCACATTTGCTTGAGCTCGTGATCGCTCATTACTGTCGATTACCTTCCGCCGGACTGCTCTGCTGCACTACCTGTATGTTTCTTCACTTAATTATGTTCTGCTACAAACCTATCCTTCCTTGTCTGTGCCTTTCTTACCTATATGCTGAAATGTCTCAGTATGCACTTGGTTTTATTTATTCTACTCGTTGATCGTTTAATTATATAAACCGCCCACCTAATCCACGGCCTTCCAAATACGCTACTTGTCGACGTGTCATTTTCCCGGTCTGTTATTATTCTGTTCTTGTTCAGTATCAGTTTCGGATCAGTTCCCGCTGGCTCAGAACAGCTTCCGATCGCTTCCGACTGTGTTGTTCTCTGTTCGCTGCACCCTATGCTGCCTACCGATGACGCATTTTCTGTTTCAATAAAGAATCAGTCTAATATGTGTACAGTCAATCGATTCCCTCTGATCTGCTTCGGGCTTTATTTATCATTGGCGCTCCTTCGTAGTCTGTAGAGTTCCAGTGGATTAAACACTTACTGCGATCCAGATAAAAGTTAGGCCAAGGTTTTAATGAACAACAACGAGGGAAAAGATTTTCTCACAACCCCACTCGCGCAGGTGGTTGCGTGGTTTAGTGATCAGGAGGGACACGAATGAGAAAACACAAACCGAATCACGAATTCACACTAGTAGTCGTCCGCGAAAGTATACCGCTAACAAGACGGAGGAGAAAGGTCAATGAAATTATAATTCATCTATTGAAACAGATCGACGGGATTAAATATGTGAATGGAAGTATCATTGGTTAAAAGGCACCAACCAATCGTGTTCTCCGAGTCACAGTGCTCTGAACTGTATGACATTTGATTAGGTGGAATTGTTGGTCTTTGATTTATTGTCCCGAAATTGCAACAAGTAAACCTTTGGGTCGGAATTGTGAATCACCACGGAATGCGAGCGATTGATCCATGAAGCAGGAATACGAAATAGTTAGGAATGCGGCATGTTATGTATGGGCTAACGGAGAACTATAAAGGGGAAAGGCGGGACCATTATTCTCAAACGGACATTTAGTGACAAGTAGCTTAATCATAAATGTCAGTTCTGATGTCATGGGCCATTTGTATCAGCTAAGTGAACATACTAAAAATTAGTCATGGAAAAGAGACTGGTTATTCAAATGCCCAACTCAAATTAATTCTTCATTTTTCCTTGCTCGGCGCTTGGTAAATCTCTGATAGCATATGATTTACTGATATACCTAATTCATGATTTTGAATGCCACCGTCACAGTGGCCTTATAAGAAATTGGTACCGAGGTCATTTGGTTTACCTTGGTTCAAAAAAGATGCCCTGTCATGGCTTTTCGACGGTTTGGCGGTCATAAATACCTGCGACACCCTACGTTCTGACGTGTATTTGTTACAAAACGGAGTAAGTTTATATATTTCCCCTGATGGGTATATTTCATGCCCCTTTCATTCAGCGACAAACGAACTCTGATTGGTATTCCCACTATAGACCAAAAAGAATACAAAGCCTAAATCAGGTGCTCAAATATTAATGCTGACATTGAATTGCGTGACTGAAATATACAAAAAAAATTAATGATATCTGAAAACTCATAAACAGTCCCACTGATTCCTGTTCATGAGAACTACCATTTATTCCATGGTTTTGATACTCAAAATGTGCTAAATTTTCCTTTGTTGCCATAATGTGATTGCATCATTTGTGCAATTTGCTTATTGAGGCCTTATATAGAAAATTCTCGAGCAGTAGCCTATAATTAGCGCTTTCTGCTGTCATTCTCATGGGAATACTGATTGCAACGGCGTCCGCCCTGAGCAACATCAATAACAGTTGTTTATTCTATTCACGTGACTCAAACAGAAAGTTACCTGTTTCCAGTAATTCATCAGAATGTGGAAATTTTATTTGTCGGATGAGGATACTCCAAAGATTATGTATGAAAGTTAAATTTTTTTTCCAAGGATCGCCAGTTCAAATGAATAGCATGAATTTCAGTGTTTTCATAAAAAGCGCAATACTCATTGCATAATATTGTGCTAAAGAAGTGGTCTAGTCCTCCAGCATGCAGTTGATTTTTCGAACATTTCGTCACCAGTCCCGGTAATATTTTCAGGGCAATTTACATGAATCATTGAGTCGTTTGCTAGCACTCATCGGTTTTTTGACAAAGTTATAGACCGATCGTATTTTTATTAATTCGATGAAATTTTTCAAATTGTTGTTAGGCAGATTGAAGTCTTATGTTGAAATTGTGAAAAGTTCAGTGGCCTCAGTGGGATTCGAATCCACGCATGGATGCCACCTACGCTTTGTACAGCGTTCGCTCTACCGGCTGAGCTATGGGGCCACACCGATAGTCTATGGGGCAAATTAGCCAAAGTGACTTAAACGGAAACCGCTGTGGGTTTTAGACATCATTAGTTTGGGAATGGAGGAGTATTCTAGTGATTTGCTAGAACGACAGACAGCAGTTAGACATTCCTAAAAAAAATTAGTGCCAAATGCGTTAATGTTCATTCATTAGATCAAAATATATGCATCTGAATGAACTTATCATTGTGCTATTATAAAACTTTTGTTTTGAACGGCCCTTCGAAAATTACGCTTTCATCCATATCTCTTGGTGTCCAAGTAGGCCCGCTGAGCTGAAAATAATGGTTTTATGGTTTTATTTCACATTACGGCATGAAGCATATACAGGGCCATTCTCTAATCTCAGATTAGACTCATTCAAGCTAAATTCTAATGACAATCGGCTATTCTGAACCCCGAAAGGATAGAGATGATAAATCTGGAATCTCCGCGAAATTTATTGCCGGCTGAATTCCTCAGTGCAGCTAAGTTTGCTCCTCTTTTGCAGAATGTAATATGACATTGGATAAACTGTTTCTTATTCCTCCATCGAATAAGAACGAGATCATAATGTAGTAATCCGAATTGTCACGAATTATGAATAACCAATCAGGAATTACGAATCAGCAATCACAATCATTTTTGAATAACGAATTCGCACTAATAGTTTTTATCAAAGTCTAATGGCACAGGATAAAAACCAACAAAGTTGTAGTTCCTGTATTGAAAGAAAGCAACCGCATTAAATAATATGTAAATAGAAATATCATTTTGTAAGTAGGCAATAGCTAATCGCCGCTCGCATTTTCTTCTTCGGAGATCTCCCGTTTACTCCGCGTGACCTTTGGTTGGGTGAACTGCTGGTTTCTAATTTATTGCCCTGAAACTGTAACCCGTAAACCCTGGACTGGCGTCATGTCGGAGAGGTGAATTATCACACCCCCGCAAGTAACCAAATACTTGATTTGTTTAACCCCATTCTCCGGCAAATCAGAGTTCTGTGTTGTAGCTTCATCATTCCATAATAAAAGAAGAAAAAAAACCCATTAATTCCACTATCGGCTACGAAAATCAAATTAGGCGAGTTAGCTTCCATTCGTACATACTATTCTATCGAAAACGTGCACACTGATTCAGCATTATCGGAGTGCATGAATTGGTGCATAATATTTCGCTTCAGTCGAGTGTCCGCCATCCTTCTTGTTATTGTGGAAAAAGCCAATTCTACTAAATTGGACAGGTTCGCATTTCATGCTTTCATGGACCGGATTGCAGACCAAGCTCATCCTATTTTGAATTCTTTAGCTTGATGGCAGGCGTTTGGATTTGTGGGGCATTTGAAATGAACCACCTTGTTAAACAGTTTGGATAAGCATCAGTGCATGGATGACTGAGAATTTCGACTCGATTCAGATGCACTAATCTGATCACTCATTTAGACAAACTGAACCACAAGTGATTGGTACAGAAAGCGAAAACAGTGGTTATTACTGCGATTGATTCAACTATTTGCCGCGGAATAACGACTGTTCTGCCGCAAACCTGGACGAAGCATTTCAAGTTGTATCATCATTTGCTGGCTTATGTCCAAATTTCATAGAAACCATTTTGCGTCCACATCTGCGGTCCAAAATCACGTGATTTGTCTGCTTCAGTGATGTTGTCGGTTGATTAGTTGATTGTTGCATTCCCTCCCATCGATCGATTGGCCTAATACTAGGACCGGTGAGGAGTCCGCATGAATATCTATTGTGAATTCCGCTATCCAATCTGTCCCCACATAGGCTGGAAACCAAATCTCGGACGTAGTCAGTTGTGTGAATTCAAATTTCAGTGAACTTCTTTTTTCAACATCATTATAATGTTTGGAGCCCTTAACCATCATGGAGGCAAAAAAAGAACTTGTATTTTGGACATGCGGGATAATGTGGATTCAGTAGTGTCCAGGCTACTGTTGTACTTTGTTAGGTTTGCCAGCGGTGTGAAGAGCAGACAATGGACCGTGTGCGACGAAAGGCAACAACCCATTCCTGTGGGGGTGAACGGTGAAAGAGAAGAATGCTTGTTGCGTTTTTTTTAACCGATGGCTCATCAGGGAATGTCTTTATCTGAATTCATTCCGCTTTTGATGTCGTTGTTTGACGGCGGCGTGCCTCAGAATCTCAAGTTAATTTTATTTCCTGAATCATAGAATGCTGAAGATTGTATTGTTCGAAGTGAAGTGCGGCTGGATGATAAAAGTTTCAATCTCAGCTGTGGCGAAACCTGTAAGATAAATTTGTTGGTTTATCCGTTATCAGTGGAGCGTAGTTATTTCGGGCAACTTGATTTTCATCTTGTTCTTTTTCAGTTGGTTAATCACGGATGGTCAATA
>UZAN01039398.1:140417-151463 GCA_900618425.1 Echinostoma caproni | reverse complement strand
GCGATATTTCCCAGATTCCCAATTTAATCACTTATTAAAGTTTATAAACAAACAAGACCACAGAACTCACCGGAGCAGGTAGATTCAGAATACCCAGATTGTATCCGATAAGAAACGATGAACCGAAGCATGTCATAAAAACAGTAAGCAGTAGGGTGAACGTCAGCTTATGTCCCTGGAACCAGAAATGCGAAACAAATGCGAAAAATTTACTTCCGAAGCCATAACCTGAGAGGCAAATGTGCGTTATTCATTTGACTACAATGTGAGGAATGAAACTGATCGAACACATGGTTTAAAACAAAAATCGATACACCAGTTCGCCAGGCCAAGCGCGGTATGTGCAGACAGCAAATGCGCTGAATACGGACATCCGTTATAAAATACCCGGTGAATAATCACCAAATTTAGGATCACACTAAGCTAATCCAAGCTGTCAAGATTGAGTTCCAAGGATACTATCATCACTGAAAAGAAAATTTACACCTCACTAACCCAATATTGTACTGAATTACCAAATAAATTCAAGAATTTATCCCTATCCATGTGTCAAACCTATCCAGAGATTTCAGAAACACTCCAATTTGATGAAAAAATTTTCAAATGGGAGACTGATAGCTGTGTTGAGGGCAGTTTGTAGATTCCTATGAGAGAAACATAAATTACCAAACAGTAGACGGTCACGAGTTGATACTTCCCATCTGTAAATAGATAAAGGAGTCTGAATAAAAAACGAAACATAGATCACTAATTGCCGAATCAGTTTGCATTAAATTTGACCGTTCAAACAAATAGAACTTATCATAAATGAAATCACGAACTCTATATGCGCACTGACATTTGATTGACCTAGTCGTAAAATAAATAATATGATAATAATAATATACAAATAACTCTAGGACCCAGAGACTGACGTTTTACTGTTGGTTCATTATTATAATATTTGATTAGTGCCACAAATAGATTGGGAACATATAACGAAGTTGGGTTGCATCTGTCATAACGAATACGAAATACTGTCTGTACTGTATCTCTAAATCATTTCAGAAGTTCCTCTCGATACTTTTTCATAATAGTGACATTGAGATAGGTTGTGATTTACATTGTAATCGTTTAACATTAATTTCTGGGCATGCAGGAAGTCAAGTGCATCCCTGATGGGTGAGTTAAGAGACCTCTGACACATTCTATCACATTGCACACTAACAAATCTCAACTTGTGTAAATGTATTTTTTTCATTTTTTGAACTGTAGTGTCAGTTTCACTCCATCTGGATTTTAATCCACTTATTATTCCTGGGATCTGAGGGAGCCATCACTTATTCACCACACCATTCTATCTATCGACCACCCTGTAGACCACAGTATGCAATCATCTAAGTATAATAATTCATAAATGCATCGTGTTATCACGCATCTCCGCCTTCGCGATGAACCTCATAAGGTTTTGTTAAGACTATCTGCCAATCACATTTGATTGCACGTTTCTCATCGTAATATGACACTATACAGGCATATCTGATGGGACTCAGTTCGTATGAAACAACGCATGAGAACCTACGTCGTGGACCAACACGAAACCATTCCTCAGGAAGAGCTAGCCAAAGCGTAAATCAAGTGAAACCCAACAACAGGCTCGCGTCGTCAACGTACATAGATCCTACCACACCCGGTGCGCAAATATGAAAGGTGGGTCATGGTGCTATCATATGATTGACGTTACCACTTTTGAATTTCAAAGCCCGACATTCAAGCAATAGAGGACATCTCGACCAGAAGGAAGTTTTCAGATCCCACAGTAGCCGCCCAATTTCCCCATGTATTGATAACCCTGAAGTGATTCGTTTGATCCCATTGCTCACGATTCAATGGATAACACGAACGTTTAGTCTAGAAGTAAAACATCATCACTATGACTAAAAATTTGATGCAAAGTAATCATTTTAGTCAGGCAACCTCACAGGATACAGCGTTTTATTACCCAATCAAAGAAAACAAGTGGAGTAAACACGAATGAATGCCGCTTTACTCATAAAGCTTTAGATCTAGGTTTCTAATCCTGGTCGTCACTGGGATGCCAGTTATCCGAATAACGATACGTTATATCGATAAAACCCGCACTCACTTCCAAGCCGTTCGCTATTAAATGCATCAGCGCGGACACAAGTTGACACACTGACTCAATTTTCATTGAGGCTTATTCTGTTTGTGGGCTTTGGGACCAATAGGCTGTCGCCGACGTGCCTTGATTCAGTTGTTTCCTACCTGTAGCAGTTAGTTTAGAGCAAACACTTTCCGATCTGATAAATCTGCAACAGCCCGGTCGGGACGTGTCTTTAGTACAAGCACCAGTGGACCAACCGACACTTAGGCTACAGCATAAGTAAAGGCAGAAAAACGATGAGCGAAGGTTGAATGATCACGGAAAACACAATTGATTTTCAATTGTTGACCCGTTCGACTAACTGCCACTGTTCTATGTGTTATCCTTGTCCCAGTAAATGCTGGTAGTCACCACAATGAAAACTAATGTTGAAGATGCATAAACTTAACGATAATCATAAATTCATGGAATTAGCTCCACTGATGGATTCTTACCAATAAAAAAAGATTTTCTAGTAGATAGAAAATAGATTTGTTGCTGTTAAAACTCTTCGAATAGTCATCGTCATCGTACAGCGTAATACATTGAAGCAAACTTCACTGATCGTTGCCAAACCCATAATGCACACAAGGAAAGCGAAAATGCGTAAGGGGGTTGAGACTATTTTTGGGGACGGGAAAATAAAGTGAACACAGAGTACACAGTCCAACTGTGCTAAAATACTAGTTCAACCATTCCGGTTTGATAAGAAGTGACAGCAAGATCGCCATTGCTGTCGGTTCGCAGCTATGACCTTCAGTGTCTCCAACCATCCAGTTACGGAGTCTTTTCAACCCCCACACGGAACACAAGAGACACCTACTATACTTAATCGCTCTGTGCACTTATGCCTCGTCTTCACGCCAACTGCTAGCCCCTATGCGGCTTGCTCCAGTTTGCAGAATCCACTGCAAATAAGACGTGGTGCGGTAGGTGACCGTTAGACATACGCAGAAAGTGTCCTAACCGACGGATAGGGATTTCATGTTCAATGCATTCTCAAACACTCGAAGACTTCTAGGTTAATAGCCCGATCACTCCATCCCACGCGAATGAAACTACGCAAGTATCGATTGTCAAAAACCACTAGGCGACGGATATCTTCTACCCGAAAAACTCAAGGTCTCAAAACCGTCAAGCAGAACTGATAGTACTGTAACGTGATTTTTCAATTTCATTGAAACGCCACATCGTCGACAGGTTTTTTAGTCCTGCATACGCTCGAGCCTTGGAAATGCGGGTGACTATCTACTTTGCTGCGTTACCGTCGTTGGTTACACAGTTACCTAAGTGCGAGAAGTAATCACCTTCAGCTAATTCCTGACCGTCCAGTTTCAGAACGGGACTCGGTGACACCCGGTATTGCAGCAACAAATGCATTTTGAAGGTTCAGATCAAATACCAACCTGAACTAATTGACACGTTTTCTAATTCAATTGTTTGAGATCTGCTTATCTTAAACCAATGCAAATTTTGTCGTTCATACAGTGAATTTGACTGGTTGGTGTAACCAATTCACAGATAGAGGTAGATTTGGTTATACACAAATCAGTCCTCAGACTGTACATTGCGTTCACTCCGATACGAAGAAATGTGAGGTCCGTTTAACAAGAGAGATGTGTAGGAAGACAATATTTTTTCTTATATTTGGGGCGTTTTTTGAACCAATTTAGGGTAACTCGCATCGGAGGAAACAGAAGCGAAATACGTTGAACAACCGACCAGCTAGAATTCAGTCCACGAGATAACAGATGAGTGGTGGGTTAGTTTTGTAACTGCTCGCTAGATCCCATAGTGTTACTTCATTATTATCATCTGAAAATTATCACGATGGGACTATTAGGGTCATTCCAAATGAAAACTTGATGATAAATTAATAATTAAACTGATTGTAGAGTGATATAGGCGCTTGTTTAATCCTGCCACTCTCGTTTAGCCCTATTCATCCCAATTGATACACCGAATCAGACTGAAGTAATAATGTTACAGACTTGAGAGACACGGAGGATCAGTTGGGAACGTAGAAACCTGTAAACTTGATCAGTATCATCCCGTGAGTGAAGTACTAAAGCACACGGAAAAATAATTTGGCAGAAACTTGAAACAATATGGCCCACGTGAAGTAAACATTTTAGGAATAGAAACGAGCATGACACATTCAACCGTTCTCATTGGCAAGTGAGAACAAAGAGGTGTTAACCAGAATGGGTTACTTGTCGCGTGAAAGTGAGTGAAAATAATGTGATACAAGCAGGATTAGAAAAGTGTTGATCAGCTACGGGTTATAGATTTCCAATTGCTTTGAGAAGCGCATTCCGATTCCGCACTTCAGAGACATAGATGGCAATAAAGCAGTGAGTAATATGCTTGCGTTTTGCTGGTGAGGTCTCCCGTAAGATCCTCAATTGGATTGATAGATTCGCACTACAGATGAAGCTGACGTGTGTTCAAAAATATCTGCGGTGCTTTCGGGCTTTGCAGTGCATGTTCCCTTTCCTCAAAATGCGACCGAATTCATCAATTAGTTGCACCAAATCAATCGATTGTCCCTTTCAACCACGATTTCCTTGATGTGTTACATTCGGCTCTCTCTCTCTATATATATATAACCAAAGGCGTTCGAACAAGTAGGACTTATGAGTCAAACAGTACCGAAATATTTAGAGCTTACTGTTTTTCACCGTGAATTTTAGCGGCAATTCCGACCATCTTCGTAGTCAAGTTAACATCTACCTTTCAATGGATTTATCACAGAGCTACCGGTCCTGTTGGACCTGTGTTTGGACACAATCGCGCCACTGTTGCAATCGTTGTGATCAGCGAATCAGTTAAACATGTCCACTGATAAGCTTGGAGAAATTCGCGAGCGCTAAACCTGCTGCCATTCGGATCTTGACCCGGAAAGCCTAAAAGTTCATGAATCCGTTGGACCGATTGAATAGAAATGTGATTCCTCTGATCATTTTCTGATCACTAGATTGACACAGCTTTTTTTGCTTGAGAAAAAACAGGATTTTCCAACATAAATGATGATGGACGAACGAAACACCGTATTCAAGAAATCTAGATTGACAACAACCAAAACCGGCGCTCGAAAGTGCATGTTCAATGGTTGTTCGAACTGAACAGGTAAATGCACCATGCATATCCAAATCCCCAGGTGTAATGTCCTGGTTATCACAGGAAAACAACAGGTTTTCGAAAATTTGCGGGTTATCTCGTTCGAGTGTTTGTTACACGATAAAGTGCCATGGCTTGAATTAGACTTTAAAAAACTAATTGTGGATAACTTTGAATCGATAATGAATTCTGGATTAAGAAATACATGTCCGGTGACCAGTAAAGGTAGGAACGAGATAAACAACAAATATGAAATTTGTTAATGTCTAGAAAACCAGTTACTGCCACAAATAGTATATGCTAGGACAAAATATGGCAGCCGATTCGTGACAAACACTCCAACGACTTAATGACACAGTAAGCATGTGACTTCTTATTCAAAGTGCCTATGGTCCGCAAATTTTGCAAAAATTCACCAGTTAAACTAGTGTACATGTTGTTGGGAACTAAATCGAGGTTTACTGCTACAAAATTTATCCCGGTCGACGTGTACAAAATCTCACATCAATCATGCACTAACTACCACGCGATCGATATCCAGATGGCATGTGAAGGACACGTAAAGGATGGATTACGCACAGAGGAGACTGACTGGTTGCATAAAACGTGGTAAACTAGCCACGAGGCAAAATGGNACGTTGCTGCAATTATTCGTAAGTCCACACGAAGCACAAACAATATAACATTCCCAGGCATACGCGCAGGATGAACGACAGGTTGAGACACTCAACAAATCCCAAAAGCCCACGGGCAACAGTTATCACGGCAAAACGGTTGACAAATTTCATGAGACTTACACCAAGTGTAGCCATGTTGATGTGATAAACACCGAGCGCTCAGGACAGATCAGTGTCAATCGAAGACGCAAACAACAACGGTAGAGCACGTAATGCTGCGCGGGCCGGCCGATTTTGTTCGTTGATATAAACGTCGCTAACTCAAAGGCCTTAGGTCGGCGAGATACCCATTGGCCAACAGATCTCGACACGAGGTCGATAGACCCGGTGCCTACAGACATACATACTGCCAATAGTCGCACCAGGCGAATTCTGATTGGTTATCACAGTGCTGCATAGCGCGCGTTTGCGCAGGGCGCGTATACGCCACCCCATTCCTGGACCGGGACGGGTAGTGCGTAGGTGTACGCGAACTGACTAAAGTCCGTTAGTGGTACGGACACGTGGACCGATTCGAAGTGGGAGAGGCACACACGCGTCCGGATTTCAGGCCCTATCATGTGGGAGGCATTTGGGTTGTGTGGGCTGATACGAGCCAACACGCCGTGCGTTCGCTCATCAGCCACACCCACCGAGGTAAAAGCGACAGGCTTAGGTAGATGATTTTTGCGGTACGTTTGCTGGGCTTACACAGGCAGACAGATTGTTGTATGGTGTGTGTACGTGATATTGCGTGGCCAAAAATGAACTGTCTTTCCTGACTGGTAATACGTTATCACCGCGTTAGATTGGTGTTATTTTTTTAGCAACTGTCCGGACAAGAATGTCTCATTTTGGCAGGATATGTGGTTTATTTCGATTCAGGTATGCAGTGGTGACGAGATGCCGCTTATATCACGCAATAGTTCAGTGTGCACATTGCTGATATGAAAAATAATCCCCTTGATTCTATCCCTGCAAGAATAGGCCCTGCAGAGGGCTAAAAGGGTTCCAGAAGCTACCAGGTTTGTTTTGTTAGTTGAATTTCGCTCCTGGTTTTGGTGGCAGAAGTTCTTGTGTTCGTTAGACCGGTCGAAAACGAACAGCATCGGTGAACCAAGACCGCCAAATTGGACTGCTCGGCGGAGAATCTCAGCGAGTCAGTGATGAAAACAATTGCTGTGGCTCATATTTCGTCCCATAACTGTGATTACATATTGTCCTCAACATATTTGTACACACCATGCAATACGTGGGAAAAAGTACGTGAAAGGTTTTCTGAGAACTGAAATCATAGGGGTGGGAGATAACGTTCATTGAGCATTTATCTCGATTTCAGTTGACTATGAGGCAGCAGTATGAGGTTCTATTTTATTTTCAAGCTTAGTTTGCGAATGATTCAACCGTTTCTTTCCGCTCCCGTTTTAACGTGAATCCGGTCAAAATTTTGATGAAATTAACTATCTACTAAAGATGGAGCTTCCATGCCAACACATCGGAATCGGGATTTTTGTAGAAGTTTTCTATTTATACACGAACACACACGCAAATAAAGAATCAACACGTCTTTGAGTTAAAAAAGTGGCACTGTCGTGAAATCCTTTGGTATGTTAAGTGGCATTATCAGACCGCATGATAGCCTGCCACTGTAAATCCTTTCTAAAAGACAATGAGGGGGAGCAGTTTAACTTTTTCATTTCATAACTCAACACCGGGCAGCGAATAAGCCTATCACGTCAATGTGACCTAATAGAGCAAAGTAGCATGAAAAAAAACTTGTTAACGAGCTGACCGAGTGTTTCCGAAAAACGACTTTTGCTACAAAAATTTGCGTTGTACTAATTAGTCGACATGTAATTAGAAGTAAATATCAGTGAAACATGCTAGAAGATAACTGGGTCTAAATTTGTTAAACTGATTAGTTACCTCACCGGTACTGGATTCAATTCGCTAAATGAATGTGATGTACGAGGTGAGGTTAATAATCTATCAACCATTTATGCTCAAAACTATGACTTTTATAAATACGCTTAAGAGGTAAATGATACAAAACAACGACGTGACCCACTCATTTATACTTATTTTTGCCTAATTCAGTGTTCTGAGGGCTATTCACGTTGGCCAATGGAGCGAAATATTTTATTCTTCCGTGCTCTGGACAAAAGTACCAATTCGGACAAACGAGTGAGTCATTAAAACAGTGAATGGTGTTTTCAAACACATAATTCTTACCCATCCGGGTTTCTTTCTGTTTGCACAGTATCTCACCAATATAGTTGAGTGTGTGTGTGTTTGTGTATTCGCACAAGTGCATGAATGAAATGGGTTACAAAAAAACCAGGTCTATTTCCTTTCCAGTCAACTTCGGGCGTCACCACAACCTAATCGGAACTAGATCTCGACCAGGTGGGTATCAAAATCCAAAAATCAGTCGGCGAAACAAGCATTTTTCCTAGTTGACTCTACCCCCACTCTATTCGAATAAAGGAATAGAACAATGTGCTCTATTTCTCTTGAACAAATAGAGATTTAATTTTCCCATCATACGTCATACTGCATTCTGTGCTATTTCCATGATTCCGAAGCTTATTTCAGCACCACATAAATTTTTCACTTAACCATTTTCATGGAGTAAACTATAGGTTTTTTTAAAAAAAAAAAACANNNTTCCGATTTTGGGCTATGCTGGTGCTTGTGACTTTCAGTTTGCTTCAGCTAACAAGTTTTTCACCGCAGAAATTCCACTCACTGCAGCACTTCACTCCGTCGGCTATCGGATAATTGTATCACATACAAACGAAATTAGGTCAAACCTTTCTGAATTACAAAATCCTGTCATCACTATACTGGTCAAACCGGGCTTGACACGAACTCACGGTCGAAACACGGAACATGTTTCAACCCACGGTACTGTACCCACGAGCCGAATGAGTTCAGCGTGATTCGTGTACACGACAACCGAGGGGAGAATGTTAATCGGTGCATACGGAATTGACCCAATGGACAAACAGAGTGAGTGAGCGCAATCATTCACCGTCTGGACAATCACTGCGTGCTAGTGTGTGTGTGTGTGTGTGTGTGTGCGATGCGTGAACACAGGTTTGACCGCGTCGGAATACGTATTCCGTTCTGAAATTCTTTGTTTCCATTGTCCTGAGAGTGGTCGAGTTACGACTCGAGGACAAAACAGAGAGAGATAAATTTTGATTTCAGAGTGATTGCCTACGCAAATGCCGCTTTCCCTTTCAATTTGAAAACAAAATGATCAATTTAAACGGTCTGTGAAGAAAGTGGTTAGTATTGGTCGATTTTATTTCAGTATACGTTCTTAGCAGTTAAACATTTGTGATTCAATGGACCATTTCGTTCGTGAAATAATGAATTCCGTGGAACTATTAGACTTGTGAAAAAGACACCTTATGCTATCTTTTTCCTACTTCTGTAGCCAACCCCTTTAGATTAGCAATAGTTATTAACCAAGTGGATCGATATCATCGATGCTCGCGAAGGATCAAACCTTTGCAATCAAGTTGTTCAACTTATCCAACAGTATAGAGAAGTTAACCGAAGTAACCTTTCGGGATCGATTCATAACACGTCTTTGGGGCGGAGAAACTTCCCATTTACCATAAAATATCACGCAACGAAAAGTAACTAATCTGACTTTGGTGATCCTAGCTTACCAGATGTCGCAAGCTACGGGGCGACACGTTACAGTTTTCGGACAACTGTGATGAGTCAAGCCCCCCAAGTGACGCCAGCAAAGTTCTTACGCGTTACAGCGTCTGAACTACAAACCATAAGCCAACTGTACAAACAAATCAGAAGCCGTGCGACCCAGACAGAAGCTGTACAACACTAGAAATACTAACACGCGATCGACAGAGGCTTGGATGACCATTGGATTTGTTTTGTGCATATTATTTAAGTGCCATGATTTATTTCAATAAAGGAGCTGTTACTCTTGTGGTCTTTTCCTTGCGTTTCGACTACGTGGGATACTGTCGTACCAGTACCAGTGTGATTCAGTGCCTATGTTGCATCCGTGATTTCTGATATATGATTCGTATTTATTCGTATTATAACTACTATACTAACAAAAATATTAGTAGGCTTCTGAAAATAAACCCAAGGTAATGTAATGAGTAATCACGATAGGGAATTCTGGTATTCACTCCAATATTCCAGCGGGAACGTCGCAATATCCCCGAATAGAATTTCCTGGTGTGTATTACTCATTACGGCGCGTGAAAACTGACAGAAATTCAACGGTGAGCACTCAGCATATAAAATTTGGGTTTGGCTTCCAGGATGGGTTGAATGCGTTCGATCTAATTTTGATTGCAAACACAAGATGATGTTGTTGTGCTTCTCCCTCTATTCAATTACGTAAAAAATTGGATAAAAGCAATTACTTTAACCTGTTCCGCGATAATCCTTTCGTGGTTCCTTTTTGAGTGGGACCGTTGAAGGCAACTTCGATTCTATTGGTCAAGGTTTATGATTACTTGAACTAACTGAGTTGACGATAAATACCATCGCCTGGTGAATTAAAAACCACTGATTTAGTGAATAAAAACAAAAAACCAATCCTCATAGGCCAGTTACGGCGTTTCGTTACGGGAAAACAATCCGGTTACACTCAACTGATAAGTTTACGCAGCCAAACGATAGAGTGTTTCCTCTCTTTCGCTCCATTAAAGCGAAACCATTTTACTGAATTTCAATAGGGATGCTAGTTATTATCTCGTGAGATTTCACTTTCCAGAACACAATACTTCATGTTGTGAACGAATTACGGGACGGTTCTTTCAATAATCAGGATCAGTATTCGTCATGTGTGAGCTCTTGTCGTTGGATTAGTTTCCCCCTCCCACCTTCCTTTACAAATTTTCGCAGATTTCTTCTGATATTTTTCGTGAATTGGCAGAAAAATAATCCACATCATTGAACTAATAATCGTTCAATTAGAGAAGTAACGGATAGAAAATCATGTTTACAAATAAACACAAATGGTTTTCGTAAGCGTAGAATGCGTAATACTTATTTTTCTTTTTATTTACGAAACTATTCAGCTGATAAAACGAACACCACGTCCAATGAAGGAATGTTTTGCTAGGTTTAGAC
>UZAN01039398.1:115703-128124 GCA_900618425.1 Echinostoma caproni | reverse complement strand
TGACAGATCTTTGTCACTGCCACAAGAGGTAATTCTATATTGGATACAGTAATCACCAATCACCCGACCCTTTTTTCCTTAACACTAAAACAGCTATCTCCTCCAGCGATCACTGTTTTCTTTTAGTTAGACCTAATGTTTATTCACACTGTGCATATTAATGTTCCTCTCGATCTGATCATGTCAGAGTTCGTTTTCGCAATTTCTCAACCACAAGTGTTTCTCTTCTCAATAAATCTCTCATGCAGGCCCCTTTATGGCTTTCATCATCTCCTTCTTCATTCAAGTGTGCACCCCAAACAATTAATGCGATTTGTAATTACTGCTGCCATGTTAAAAATCTAAATGTATCCAACGAGAGGATAATTTCCTCCCTACTAAGATCGCTGAGATGGCAAAAGGAACGTGTATACAAGACTCAATGCTTTAGCTGTCAGGTATTTGTCCAGGCTTATCAAGGCTGAATTAGATAGATCGAACGCATTATTCTCCGATCGAATTCTGAGGACTGGAAACAGCAAACACCTGTGGCAAAGTATAAGACTTTTCTGTGGAAGGAAGAAAGTACGGTCGAAGCTGGGTATTGATGTTGATGATCTCAATGTCGCATTTCTGCGTCAGTCATCGGGCATTCTTCCTGCCTATTGATCACAAAATGTTTGTAATGTGGAACCATTCTCAAATTATGATGTGTTAAAACTTTTTAATAGTTGCAATTCGTATTCTGCTGCAGGCCAGGCTGATTTACCTCCAGCTTTTTTCAAATTTGGTGCTACTTCCTCAGCTGCTGTAATCACTCCCAGTGTAAATGAATCTCTACACTTCTACTATCTCCGACTGTTGGAGGCCAGTCACAATCATACCAAAGCATCCGAGTCTTCTATCTTCTCCAAACGTTCTCGTCCCATAGCATCAACATCTTCAGCTCTTAAGTTGACTGGAAAGGTTATTCTCAAATGCCTTCAGCAGACTATAAGCATTCCCAATGGTTTTTAAAAAAATAACTCAGGACCAAATAATGTTAGGAGTGTATCGAAAAATGGATGCGCCATGTGCTGTGTCTCATTGTGAATGGTTATAATATTAATAATACAACAATGTCGTTAGAGCATTGCATTCGCCGATGTTTCGGTTACCGTGGGTAACCTAGATAAATCCTAGATAGAACAGATTACGAATCAAAAGTTTTGGAACACCTTAAAAACGGACCACATGAAAGAATTGAAAACAAAAAGGCGAATGCCACTCTCAACAAAACAAAAGCTTGTGCAAACAAACACTCATCAAGCTTGAAAGACAAACTCGGTAAACCATTGTGGTTTTCATTGGCACCCAACACGAATAAACCGGGAAAATTTTACGGTTCACCAAAATACATAAACCGGACACATCCATTCATCCCATTGTAGACTACACACCGTGTGGAACTTATAAGTTAGAAAAATACCTCAGCGATCTGTTAAAACCGTATTCAAAAATAGTGGTTAGTCATATCAATGATGCATTTGAGTTTGCTCGTATTTTGCAAAACATTAAAGTTGAAAGTGACGAGGTTGCCGTCAACTTTGATGTGGTTTCTTTGTACACAAGTGATCACATAAAGGAGAGTTTATATTTTCTACATCCTTTGCTGTTGTCTGATATCTCAATGGAAGAACGAACTTCTTTAACCCCACGAGACATTGTTACTGGCGTGGAACTTTGTCTGATGTCAACTTTATTTACTTTCAAACACAATTTGTACAGACAAACCAGTGGTGTTGCCATAGGATCTTCTACCTCTCCCATCTTTTTGCATTCAATCGAATCAAAGGTACTCTTCTTTTTTGACATACTACCATGTTTGTAAGTAAGATACGTAGACGATACCTTTGTCATTATGAAGTCACAACACACATGCGTTTCTTGATTGTCTAAACAAACAATTTCACAATGGAGTCAGAGGATGTGAACGAGTCATCAGTTTTCTAGACTGTTATCTCAGGGTGAATGACTCACGCAAATTTACTACCAGCGTTCACAGAAAACCGAGACATTCGGTTAAACTTTGACATTTTGAATCCGCTCATCCGCAATGTGTAAAACGGACTCCTATCTCCTCTCTGGCTGACAGAGTCAAACAGCTCTGTAATGAAGACAATGACCGTCAGATGGAAATAGAACGCCTCAAAAAAGTGCTAGAGGACAATAATTATCTGCTACTCCTCGTTAGATGCCAGCTAGAAGCGAACCAATCAATGATGCAACTTCAAGACAAAAATGAACGGTTAGCCTCGATTGGCATTCCATGTAGATCGGGCAGTTCAGAAGCAATCAGAAAGATTCTCGGTGATTTCGACATGCACGCTTTCTTTCGGGTTGACAACACCCTGAAACGCCATCTCATGAAAGCCAAAGATCCGGTAGAATTTCAAGATAAAACCAACTGCATTTACAAATCAGTTGTAAACAATGCCCCACAGAATACATTGAGCAGACCAGTAGACAACCTAAGACAATGATAAGCGAATATAAGAGAGAAAAAACACCGGTCTACGAACAAAACAACTCTGGCAAAACTAGAACGACACTCAGCGATCGCTCTTCACGCCATAGCCGAAGGTCACACCATAGACAACGACAACCCGAAAATACTCCTACTCGGATTTCGAACATGCACTGAACGCTTGTATGCCGAAGCTTATGCCATTAACACCCACTCTGCATGTGTCAACAGCAACGACGGAATAGAGATCCCGAGTATTTGGACTAACCTAACATTCATGACGCGTAATCACGATAAAGGTCACGGTGCCACTTGACCCCATTTGGTAATGGGAGTTAGTATGACAGACAACGAATCATTCAGCCCACTACACACACACAAACACATGCACACACACACACACGATGAAATATCCGTTGACTTGTGATCCTTTCCTCTGAGTCATTTGATTGTAAACCTGCCTTGAGAAAGATTACCCACGGTAACCGAAACGTCGGTGAATATAGTTCTCTACCGACATCGCTGTGTTATTAAGATTACAACATTCACACTTTCGATGCACTCCTAACATCATTTGGTCCTAATGTATCACTCTACTTCACTTAATTTAGCCGATCAGTCCGTTTGGGTTGATCTGAATCGACTTAGGTGTTCCTACGCAACAGAAGAGATGAACTATAGTGATGAACTTTCATGGAAACTGTCAAGGGAATCACGTTGCTTTTGGACCTAACTGAGTATAAGCCTGTTTTTATTGGGTTTTTAATCAATAAAGAACGGAACTTCGATCTAACCGTATTGTACACAAGAACTATCAACTAGGTTTCTCTTTGTTGTTCAGTCACGATACATCAGTAGCCGAAGCTGGGCACCTGATTAGTTTGTACTTTCGTCTGTACTCGTCACGAAAAGTGAACAGCTAGTTCACTCTCGTTGAAGCGTTACAAAGGAAGAAACAGATGAACACTACCCCTTGCTTTCCACTGTAACAGTGATTTGAAAACAGTTACCGTTCGTCCCAATGTTCAATCGAGACCCGGGAATCGGCACGAAATTTTACTGGTTAACACCTCACAGCTTAGTACCTTGATCACGTTAAAAAGCGCCACAGAATTATCCGGACACTGCACCAGCTCTTCTCATTCAGTGTGAGTAGTAGAGCAGATAGGAAAACTGCCAGATGCGAGAACATCACATGAAACATCAACAAGCAAAAGAAAAGGCATCCGCCTCATAGATCCACTCTCTCTCTCTGTCCACGAACAGTCAAGCGTACGTTGTGGTGGTGTTAATTTATGGTTCACACGTTAGCGGGTTACCATCGCAGCACAAGTTTGTTGGAAGAACCGGATCAGCAATAACGTAACTGAAGGCATTACGCAGGCTGATCATAGTCGAGCACTGATGTATGCGTGATATCTGTCAAACATGAGGAACGAACGGGGTTACACTTGTTTTTTCCCGTGTAGACTAACTCGATTTCGTGTTTACTGAGCCCGGTGCAGGTAGAAGTTCGCTTTCAGTTTTCACCCACCACTGGATTTTCGCTGTTCTGCCTCAGTGAACCCGATCGGAAAACGTCATAGCAAATTGTTGGACGTGGTGGGCCTCTGTTAAGAAATGGCAATCAAGAAACGAAGAGGCTTGCCACTGCCCATGATAAAGTACCTGTAGTTGGATGATTTTAGTCATAAACTAAATGCCATTGGCAACCCCGGTCGCATTCGCCAGAAGACGTATTCTGGCCAACAGTCGTCGGTGTATCTATATATTTCATCCGGCTTCATTTACTTCCGTCAATTGAGAGATAAGCAGCTCACTTGCAAAGATTTCATCACCCAGGGACTATTTCAGTTCTTGTGACATAGCTTGAACGTTTGCAAGTCAGTTGATCCGGCAGATGGAAACTGAAGATAATCAATTCAAGGATCTATGTGAATTCATTTTTGTTATATCATCAAATTCAATCAATGTTTGACTACGCTCAGCAAAAGTCTGGCGAACTTGTTTGTTCTGGCTAATAATCAACCAGCACTACAGAAAATTGGGACTGAAATACTGGCAACGCTTTTCATGTTTTTGTGTTCCCTGGAATGAACGGTGAGAACTGCTTGAACTGCGACGGCATTCAGTTACATCCATGGCTTGTTCGGAGAGTTTCCCGTCAAGTGACAGTTCATTGTCTCCGTCTGAAAAAAGATATTCACTTTTTCTGTTATTCCCTCCCTCAGTGTTAAATTAGTGTATAGATCAACCATGTCCCATACTAGCACTAAGTACTGAATGCTTTCTGGTGATTGCTGCTAGCAGTCAGACAATACTCAGGAATTGATTAAGACTTGGTCAAACGGTGCATCCTGATCAGGACAGTTGTTTTTCACCTAACGGTTATTCTTTGTCACTATAGTCACGCACAACAACAACAACAGGTGAAACATCCAATCCAAAACGCGCCACTCCAACAGAGGCAAGGTCAGAGTAAATACAACTAACAAGCACTGGACCCCAGCTATGGGTGTAAAATGACTAAATGTTTAAATCACATGTCACTGACCGAGACATTTATAAAATGGAAACATGAACCAAGCAGTGGTCGGTCGAAATGCAGAATGTATTAGAACATGGGGGGGGGGGGATGGGGGACAGAGCAGGTGGGTAAAACGGAATGTGATTCACCGGCCGAATACCGGATCGAAGTCCAACCTAATTGTCCCTGATAGAATGCAATTCGGTTCGGAGACTCGAGGGTGAGGTGCCAGAATTTCGCACCAATGATTTACTTGTGGTTCCCGATGCTTCAGCAATAAGAAGAAGAAGCTCAGAGTCCACTTCACTGTTTGACTTTTAATCGGTGAAGGATTATGTTGAACCTCCAAACCGGTCATTTTAGACAGTATATTCCGAATCATAACTGTTAGTCACACACCCTTAGGTAACCCTTACCAACAGGATAGGTTCAATTGGGAGAGAAGATAAGGGTAAAATACAGGAGGATAGAACAGAGTGGAAAGCAAGTTGTGTAATTTAGCTCTCCGCTAATTCTGTCGGTAGATATCGTAGTCAATATCTTATCTGGCTGCCCTTGAAAGTCCATTATCATTCTGGAGTCCGTGACTTCTTTTTGAATCTTACTCCCGTAGCTTACTACTCTAACCGTGTTTCATTCCTACCTTTCTCAGTCCATGCAACCCGAGGCAATATTTACTATTTATTCTGTGCCCATAATCTAGTGTCCTATATTATTCGAACCAATGTGTGAACGGTCTTTTTGTGGCTATTCGACGGTCTTGATGTCCCCCAGGTAATGTGGTTTCAACCAGAATGCCTAACAATAAATCTCTATAGAATAGCTATGGATCGTTGTTTTCCCCGGGGTTTGATACCACTACTATCTCTTTTTTGTATANCTCTTTTTTGTATATTTACAATGGTCTCTCGCGTTATATTAACGGGTTTACGCCTTCCTAAGCCCATTGAAGGCAATGAGTCATTTTGCTACCAATATTCAGTCTTCATATATGACAGAGAATAGTCCCCTATCCATCAAAATAAGTCCTCTGCAAGGCTGTTACAACATTCTGTTATTGCATTTGACATATCCCTTGAAGCTGCAATTTTAAAATGACGTGAACTACAAAGTTCACACTTACCTCAGGTACTTGTGATCATTGGTATGTTATAAACGATACTGATTCGGAGTGACCTTACGTAAAATTCACTTTCACGCACAATCCTCATGTCATCCAGTTAACAAGACACTCGAGAAGCACCAAACCAGGGTTTCTTTACCGTCAGAGCTCGTCATTAGTGCATATCCACCCTTCCACGATCTGAACTCCAGACCAATCGCATAGAGGGCGTGTGTTTCCACTGTACCAACCAGATCAAAATGGGGCTGACCATGATGGGAAATTCATTCCCGTTCCCGTATCTTATTGCCGAATGTGTGGTTCGCCGGATGAACTGAGGATTGTAAGTGAAGGTGAAGTTTAAAGGATGATCGGTCCCATTCAAGAACTACGAACTATTTTGTCCAATATTCCAGATTTTGTGTTTGTCAGTGAATCAGCTTGCCGTCGAAATTTTGGATGGAATTTTTCCTACCTGGGAGTTTTGGCCATAACTACTTGTCAGATAGAAAATACGGTGAACTTTGTTGTGCTTCTGTATCTGTTCGCTATACCCCACACTCCGCAGTCCACCATATCTGATACGTGAACCGTTCTTCATGGTGCTGTAATGATTTGTTCAGTTGAAAGATTCATCTTAAAGTGTCTTGATCTCGGTTTCAGCAAATTGTACACAATCCCGCACAGGGGAATCGGCTCGGATGTAACAGTGTTGATCGAACACGTGTATATTGGTTTTATTACCCGAACTAAAGCAGCAAAAAATAACTGAGAAAAAACGGGTTCCCATTTCTAACTACTCATTAGTAGTTTGTATAACATGTGTGTTATCGTAATGATGAACTGCAAAGGCGATCCACGGGTGGTCACAGGGATGACAGCAAAACACGTCAAGCCTTCTTAGGTTTTAATCAAGACTTTTAGGTGGCCAAAATTTATTGGGGCACCGGTTACACCGGTTTTTGTTCAGGTTATTATGGTCAAGTGAACTTTTCAGTTTCTTCCCAATGCAACACAAGCGATGTTTGATGCACGGTTTGTTCCCTGGAGCCAAAATAATGTGACACAATGAAAAATAAAGGTTAGATTTTTGTTGAATGTCAAGGGAACTGAATGACCAATAAAATTTATTACAATAAATGGGGGATCCTACCGTTTTAAGGTGACCAAACTAATAAGCAGATACAACGCAAGTGAAAGCAGGCAATTGCAAGAACCTATAGGATTGCCTCCCTTACAGCATTGTACGACATGAAACGAAATCAATGCACACTAAATGCAATCTATAGACAAAACTGACTCATCAGATACAGTTTGTTGTGTTTACCTCTTTCTACGTACTTGCGGTAGTACGTCGGAAGAACTGAGAGAGCCTATACCGAAGAATCTGGTGTCTAACGGGCTCAAGCTTCCAACCAGTTCAATTGTTATCCATCGACTGGATTGCAAGTAATTCGAGAAATCTCTAACACCTTTCGTCTCTCGATCCACCAGAAGGGGAACCGTTTACTACAGTTCACTGAGGCAGCTGCCATTTGATGTTACAAATTCGACCTCTGCAAACAAGCGAAACTCTTGGCCATCCTTGCGCTGTCTCCACCTGCAGTGAGCACACTTCCTGCCCTTATGACCAGTCCGGTTCAGTTTTGTGACCCTTGACCTTCAGATTGATTGGTCCCCCCGCCGGCCATGTGTACTCGCTTGACCCCAAACAGGTCACTCTTTCAGCCGAACGTGATGTGACTATACGTGTATGAGATTACGAAGAAATAGTTGAATTCAACACATTCTGTGCTCACGAGCTTGTTCTTGATCTTTCGAAAATGAAACGGTTATGCAGTGTTCTTAAAGTGTTTTTCCCGTGCTATGTGCGATGTCTGGACATTTCAAGGTGATCAACCGGCTACTCATTCGATATCCATCGACTGTAATTGTTTTTATAGAACAGGTGTCTGATCGTCGCATAGAAACATATTCATCCTTTTCTGCTTCTCATCCCACCAGAAGCATGACTTATTTTTCGAACTTGGTGAATGCTAATACTAACTCTTATGTTGCATCGTCTGATAAATTGCTTTCAGCAAGATGTTATTGGGATTCTATTTCCCAAGTTTTGTTAATCTCAACAATTGATTTTCGTAATTTATGCGAAAGATTGTTACCATTTCCGGTGATGATGCAATAAATATTGGTGGGAAGCACAGTTTAGGGAGCGAACCTTGTTTTTTTTGTAATTTCATTAAACCTCGACTGTTTGAACCCAATAATTTGCCCTTCCAATATTTTTTTACATACGTGTGATTGTGATGGTCTGAGAACTCATCAAAACCATAAATTCGCCTACGATCTGTGTTCTGATTACAACAATGGGCTTCTGATTAGGTTCATTTACTTTAAGCTTCATACATCACACTGTATTTTAACGAGAATGAAGTAGGAATTGTCAAGGGAAACGTTTTCTTGACAGAAGGTGCCTGGTCTTTTAGTTAGGGTTTCTCTTAGATAACTTTAGTGAGTTACATGACGAACATCACCGCATCAGGAGGGAGATGGCCGGGGGGAGGCGTTTGAAAAGAGAGCAATGGGGTGGGTGCTGAATGCATTCATAGACTGATGGGACACAATGCGCGTCGAAATAGCTACCGTGATCACTGCAACTACGACAATCGGTTCGGATTTGTGTCCCCAAAGAACTACCAGGGGAAGGGGAATGAAATGCCAAATGTTTGGTTTGAATTCGTACGGTGTGAAGAGATCACAGTGGACATCAGTTAAATTATAACGATCTTCAGTCAGGCCTTGTTGTGTGATTAAGGTTAGTCAACTGGTGACCTGGTCGTACTGAGTTGAACCGCCACCACCAGCACCGATCTTCCCCAGTTCTGTATTTCCCCCCTGACAGTCTCTGTATCACCGCGGCCCCCTTCTTTAAAGTTGACCATAAATTTGTGTGCTCGATGAACAAAAAAGGAAGTAAAAACACTTATAATTTACTTATAATAACTTTTACGATTAGGCCGCTGGTTGAGTGAATGGAAAACAGAAAACCATGATCAGACTCATCCAGTTAATATAGTGACACCGGGATCTTGTCTTTGAAGTGAACTGGTATGAAGGTGGCATTCTGTACAATGGTACTATAATAATAAGTTCAAGGGGCATGAGATAGAAGAAAGATGGAATCACTGCAGGAGAAAATAAATTAGGTAAATGGTGCTATCCCGCACCTACGGAATATATTGAGTCGTTATTATAATGCGACAACGGTGTGGAAACTCAAATGCTATTGTTCGAATCTACTAAGCGTGAATACCAGAAAATGATTCTGACTTAAATTCCAACGTGTTTTGTACATTCGGTATAAATGTAGAATAGCACATTCTATTGATGAATGATTGGATTAACACGACTCCCAATATTTATCTTAGGTTTATACCGTAAAGACACAATGGATTTGTTAAGTTGTCAGCACAGCTTTCAAATTTACAGCCGTACATAAATTGTCAAATGCAGGACGGTCAATTTGACAGACAGATCAGTTAACTGTACTACACGGGTGATAAAATGCTGCTGTCCATCACAAGCGATCTTTTTCTATTGAGATTTGATTGAGATGGGAGAGTGATATCTCACCATGTTGGTATGATTAGTTTACTTCCAGAAACATTATGTAATGATGAATAACACTCGAGATTTTCAAGATGTGATACTTTTTCTGACTTATCTCACTGATTTATCTGTTCCATCACCTGTCAGACTTATTAAGGACGCAAAGGATCTTGTATCATGTCAGGCTATTTCAGATCAGTCTGCTTTCCATTCTTTATTTGATAATCCTTCAGAACTGAACCCTGAAATCAGGTAGTAAACTCAACTTCTCTAAATGCTTTGACCGTATCTTCACTCTTTCGCATTCCTCTTACCCCAGTAGACACTGGAGCATGGATAACTCTCACGTTTGTAGGGTAAAGTCTATCAAGTATTTTGGTGTTACCATGGCAATTAGTTGCAGATTATCTGCTAATATAATGAGCACTATTGGCAAACTCAGACGGTTATCCTTTCATATCCACAGGTGGAGACAGTTTACTGCCAAATGGTCTGTTATCTCTTCCTTTGTTTGTCAATGTATTGTACCCATTATTCCCTGTGGCTTAACTGTAATATTCTCCCGTTTACTTCAAAAAGATATTCGCTGTGGCTTAGCCGTCTTTTACTTCTTCTTATGGAATACCTTTTTTACTAAACAGTGCCACATCCATAATGACTCTTACGAACGTTCTGATCACAAAATCTTCAGCGATCTTGCACATCCTCTTAGTTCCGAGTTATTTCTTAGGGGTTCTCATCCTTCAACTTGATCGAGTTTTCGATTTGTTCCTGTGAGAAATAACATGTATAAAAACTCCGTTACTCCATATTTGTCCTTACCGAGTCGACGATGACCCTTTTAGGTTGAATAAACACTTCTTTTCTTTGCTTTCCGTCTACATTTTTTGCTTTTCCTGCGCACTCCTCAGTGACGGTGTTACGAGTGTTTTTGACTGAAATGTAAGCATAGTTTTTATCACAGAACAAATCACGGTGCAATAGTAGGCATTTTCATTTTTGATTTCAATAGGTATGCACCAGTGGTTCGTTTTTACACACACACACACACACGCTTGTTCCACGGGGTCAAGTTTTAACGTAGAGATCGAACAAGTCCACACTTGTTCACGTTCGATCCACGCGTACTCAGTGAGATAATCGGATGTTATTGAGAAAACTCATATTTTTATGCACTGAAAAAATTGTGACTTGCAATAATCGATTCGACACTCCGTGGATGTACCAGGTTCGCAATGACACGTAGACATGTGCGGTACAAATAAGAGTTGCGTTACCGGTTGAAACGTTACTGCCAGTGGTGATACGCAAACACAGTTACACAAACATACATACACACGCACAGGCAGACCAGAACAATACATCCGATTCAGATCCGTTGTTAAGAGCAGTAATGTTCAATCTAATTACATCTTTCTTCTGCAGCTCTGCTGCAGCATTCCTTTTCACTGGGATTTGGTTAACTTTTTGGAAGGAGAAAAGAAACTGGACGTCTGGTTTGACGTGAAAATGGGCTCCACTCGAGGACAAGAAACGGCTCGAATAAGATTGTGCGCGCACACACACGAATGTGCATACGCGCGCAATTACCTTACCAGTCTCTTTATCGATCTGATATCCAGGTCCCATTCTCGTTTGGTGTTGTTCAAACGGGTTTTAGATTTGCATGTAGGGAAGGTGTAGGGGTTTGAGTGTAAATTAGACACAATGGTCAGTTGGCGAGAGAGACATACAGACATGCACGATCGGCCAGAAATTGGGTCACAGTCGGTCCGTGGGCTCGGGGATTGCAAAAAAAGAAGCCCGGCATCGTGTGCGGAGCAGACACACAACGCACACCAGGATTGCACAACCCATTTGCCCCCTACCATAGCTAGGAAAGGAGCCACGTCGAAAGCAATTGCTACAGTGCCCGTTGGCATGCGTCCACGTCGAACAGGCTGTCTAACGGATCGATCAACTAGCTACTTTGAAACGAAGCCGGACCGGGAAAATGTCACGATCTAGTTTTCGCCGTTTATGCCCATATTGTGTCTGGTGCAGGGTGGGAACAGATACATGCTAGTGCTAACTGGTTCCGGTTGCTTCTTGATAACACAAGATGTTTAACCTCCGTCTTCGGTGAACTACACCGCATACATTATGCATACTTCAGGGAGCAGTGGTTTCAATTAGTGACTGATTTTAGACTTGTTTACTATGACCATTAACACGATTCACTGACTGGACGTAAAATCAAGTTCGTTTTCCCATATGGATAGGGATAATATTTCATATTGGTGGCTCTTTATGGTACATGTTTCATCGCATACTGAAGCACAAACTTTACTATACAACTACCTCGGTTTAATGAAAAAGCGGACAATAAAAAGGGCACGGGATTTGTGCATCGGTGACTCGTTCATGTAACTCAGGGGATTCCCGGTCAGACTGATACGCGGTCTAATCAATCATCAGGTGAACCGGAGAATTTATTGTTGACTCGTGCAGCTAATGCATACTCGGGCCTATTCCGTTTTATGAATGAATATTATATTTAACGTCCAATGTTTGGTCAGTTTTTATTCATAATGACTGATGGCTCTCTAGAATTGATTTTCACACTAAATCATTAGTCCGTCCAGCCAACGAGCAGTTCGGGAAACATTAGATTCGAGTTCCAATCCCATAAGGCCTCTTGTTAACCGGACTGTTCGCC
>UZAN01039398.1:96254-115229 GCA_900618425.1 Echinostoma caproni | reverse complement strand
TGTGTGTGTGTGTGTGTGTGTGTGTGTGTGTGTGTGTGTGTGTGTGTGTGTGTGTGTGTGTGTGTGCACGCCAAGCAGCGAACATCGGAATGGTCTATCCACGTTTATTCGAATGTCGATCTGAATGATCATTAGTTAGTCCAGTGGATCCGGCGGCCGGCGGCCGGCGGTCGGTAACGCACACCGACACACCCTCTCTATGCGTCGCGGTGGCTGTTCTAATTCCCAACGGGTCGATGAATATGCAAAATTAATGAACTCTAACAAGATAGGAAGCAGAGTGTGACAACTCCCTTGTCTGCAACTGCCAAAATGAACTGAGGATTGAGTGGCAAGGGGAAATCGGAAGAATAGTCACTTAAAATAGTCAAAAGCATCTGGTATATGTGCGTTAGCGACAAACGCATCTAAAGATTTTTATTTAGATGAACGCACCAAATAGCGCTAGCTAACTACTGTGTCCATGACGTCATCTCTTGCCGATGGTATACGCATTAAGAAACCATTTCATCACTCTTATTGATATATCCGAGATAATGTTAACCCATATGTCGACAAAGATGGTATATGCTGTAAGCTTGGTTTAAAGTTCGGTAATTTGATGTTTAAATGAACCAAAATCTCTCTAAAGATGATGCATTATCAATCGGCTTGATTGGTTTGCCTGTCCGGGTACTGCTCGGAGAATTTATTAAAGTCTCAAAAGCGAGTAACTTTATCCTCCCCTAACGGATTTTGTCGGGGTAAATATTTAGCTTTGGGACTGCATTTAGACCGTATTTCTTCAGTCAACATTTTACTAATTATTTTCAGTCCTGATCAAAATTGGATGATTGGTCCAAACTTAGGTCACAGCCCTGAGGAAGACGATAAAATTCGTTCTCTTACCTTTGATAGGGTTTCTAATGCACATTTTCCGAGAATCGTTCGATTCATGTTTTTATCAGAATTGCGAATGATAAAGAAAGTTACTATGAATGAAAAAGAGAATCATTTCAACTCGCAATTAGACACCAAGTTGTTTTCAAAAGTGATAACCAATACTGTTGCTAAAGGGAATTATTTATCCGGTATCATACAAACAGAATGGAATTTCTTTTTCATAATCCCTTGTCATCTTTTTGGCAACCCCCTAAGACGTAGTTTATTCGAGTTTGAATAAAAACAATATATTTTGGTGGCTAAGGTTCATTCAAAAAGACTACCAAATATTTCTTGAAGCGCAACCCGTTGTTCAAGATCGAGGTAAAGCAATTCATCGGTTCCGGTTGGCCACGCTCGTTGTTACTGATCCTTTATTTTTGAACACAGAATGGAAATCACGATATAAATTAACCGCAATTCGATATACGGTTTCGCGAATAGCTAAAACGTATCTCAATAACTTATGATAAATCCTTAGCCCCAAATACACTCAGATAGAGAAAATAAGATTTTGAGTTCGGACAATTACCATGCCCTTGTAGATTTTACTGCTTCCTACCTGCTGTATACTGCAGACTATTGTTGCAAACGAGTGGTTAAACAATGAAATGTCGCTTTCTGAATAAACAAATCAATTTTCTTAGTGATTTGTGTTTAGAGCGAGGGCAATGAAAAGTTCAGTGTGATTAAACCTTTAGCATGGTCTGTTTCAAACTTACCAAGGCGTCTTGCTCCAGCAGAGCAAGGACTTCGTCTCAAAAATGACTCTTTCAAACAAAACTTTTACTTCAACCTAGGAAGAATTGAAGCCCCAATCTAAAATTACATAACACAAAAAGCTACTGTAAAATCCAACTAGCTATTTTCTTTACAGCTGTAACTATTAAAAAGCGATGCATAAAAGACGGAAGCACGTTCAAGTTGAACTGGTGCATTAGAATTATTTTCCTTCGTCGTGTTTAGAGTATTTCAACATTAATTTCAAACACTTGGGAGCGGATTCTATCTGGAGTCTTTAATCATTTTGTACTTGGGATGGTGTCTATTTTTATTGGGCGAAAAACGATAATGATCTAATTAAATTCTTGCGTCTTCCAATGGACTGATTTTCATGTTCTATCTTAGGACAGAACCCTCAGTTCATCCATTCACCCGTCATATACTGGGAGAGCATCAAACTCCAGTTTCACTCTCGTGAGAGCTCATCCAGTAGGGCATGATCATCGACCCCTGAGGATTTGAGCTCCTCCAATAAAGGTTTTTGTGTTATCACTGTACCCATTAGCTCATTCTGCGGCTGGTCAGAACCACCGAGTTAGGCCCATTCGCCACAGATGGGATATTAGGATGTAAAATATGTGGACATGTTCACTAAAACAACCATGCCGTATTTGAATACCGTCTTTATTCCGCGGATGAAGTCAGATGACATAGAACCAGTATAACGAGTGGTAAAACACCGTTTCGGATATGTGATCACTTCCAAATTGCATAGGATTTGAAAGATGGTCGTTCAAAAACATCTCAAGATTACTAATCACCGAAATGAGTGTTCACTCCATCTAAAGTGCGAGTTTCTCCATCTAAATATTTCAGTCAAGTACCCGCAAAACGGGTATCAAGGAATAATTAGGAAAGTTCAGAATACATACACAGCTTGACGTTTTAATTATAAACAAATGGCCACATATAAACAGGAAGTTTACCTTAATCAGGCAGCATCCAACTGGTGATTTTTGTTTCGACACGGAGCTTACCAATGGGAAGTAGTCATGTTTTTCACCAACATCATTATTATAATGCATATTCCAACAACAACAACATTAGTTGCTATTAAATGGATTCTTTGGTGAAGTGTTAGACAGCGGTATGTTCGATCAGCTTTGGCATGATGTTCAAAATCGGACCACTGCCTTTTGTTGCAAACACCTTTTTCCAGGGATGAGGGTGGAAACCGGGGTTCGAGGATGTCATTATTTCAATCTTTGCTAAACCTGCTGCGGTGTGTGTGTGTGTGTGTGTGGATTGAATAGGTATTTTTGTTGGTATGGTAATTCACTTGTATAATTGCATATCATTAAATGAAAAGGATAGTGATCCGACAGATTAATGACAAATAAAAACGCATAAAATCATGTTGGTGAAATTATAGAATCCCGTAGAGTATAAATTGCACTAGTTGTGGATGTGATTTGTGTTCCNTTCCAAAACCGATATATCTTAGGAACGACCGGCGAGCTATACACTTTGTGAAAAGAAAACATCATGAATTTTTTACTTTTAAACGTTATGTTTTTATACATGAATTCTTCGTGCTGTCAGGTAGTGTAAGTTGACCAGTTGAGCATACTGCTGTATTATCGCCATTCCGAGCATAATTTCTGATGGATTTTTAAATTTTTCAGTTGAACAGAGAGAAGGGAGCGCGCACACAACAAAGCTAGGTTGCATGATTTATGCCACGACGTGTTTCGCTGCATCTCAAGTGGTATGTTACAGCAGAAAGCATTTTATATCGTTTTATATCGTTGGACAGTACATCAGGTTACACACGAATAGGGCAAGGCCGAATCATCGCATACCACGGCCAAGGCAGTGAGAGTGTCGCTAACAGTGATGTTTGCACACCCACCCCAGGGTTCCATCCCCCAACTGCAACCAACTGCGGGAACACAAGCAGCCGGGAGCTGGTGTTATCACAAATAATCCTTAAATCGGCTTGTCTGGTCCGGATCATGATCCGCAATCAACAGATGTCTATCAATAGATGACGCAGGATTTTGTGTGTTCGGTGTTCTTGGGTAAGGGGAAGGTTGGTGTGATTGAGCGTGTTCGTGGGTTTGAAGGGCCAAACTGGAAAATGAATGATCTGTGATCACGTAACTCGATCATTCGGTGTCTAACCAAACATGGGATGTGTTCCTGAATCCGTGCACGCAACTATCTATCTGTTCGCTCACTGTGCGTTGCTTCGCATCCATATTCTGACTGATAAGCCATATGTGATGTGGAGGACAATGCAGGGGCTGCTTTGTGAGTGAAATGGGGATGGATGTTGTTGTGTACAGGACGATTGGATTGACAGCATTACAAGTGCATTTTACCACATTTTCCTCTTGGTCTTGGAAGATCCGGCTGATATCGTCGCCTTTGAAGGGAAGGCAGGTGTGAGCGGTCTTCATATATGTCAAATACCGCTGGTTTTGCTCCGGTGTCCGAATGGAATTCTTAATAAAACCGCCTGGGTAACCGTTCTTGAGAAAAAATTGATCGAATTTGGTCTAAGTCCGCTCGAAAGCTATTCCCGGTGCGCATTTGATGTACCCGATGGAATGGCGTTTTTACTGTGCCTATACTGTACCATACTGTGATGGATACGAAACTAAGTAAACGTAGATATTGGCTCACCGACGTACTGTTGCGGTATACAGTCCTACAAATCATTCCGTCCTGCCTCCTTGTCATTCGCATGTCTAAAAATGCCAGGTGATCGCCTTATTTCTCTTCCAACGATAAATGTATATTCTTTTGCCAGTTGTTAGCGGTCTTTTCCTGTGATGAGTATACCATCAACGTATCTTATAAATAATGCACACTGATCTGAGGTATACGCGACCTCGTTTTCCAACTTAGTGTCTAATATGTCCTCAACGATAGGCCCTCAAGAGGCTTCCCATCACCAGACAGTCTGTTTGTCGGTAAGCCTTGCCTTGGAAACTGAAGATATGCATAGATGAAAAAGACGTTTCAGGTGTGACATCGGTAGATCAACTTTTGGGTTATCATGTTAGGCATACTTGCACAGTGAAGCACTACCTTGGTAGTAGTAAAAGTGTGATCATGCGGATCTATCGTATACGTGTATAACTGATGTACGTCTCAGCGATATAAACGGTCGTTTTCTACCGTAGTGTACCAGTTGGGATGCAGCTACATCTGCCTTGGATTAGATCGTGTAACCAGCTTTTTATGCTCTATCTCTTGTAGTTTTTTTATCGGGAAATAGATGTTTCAAATCTGCCATTGTTTGTTTTAGATCAGTATCGGAAGCAGCTGTGCTTGAAAGCAGGGCGTGTGGGTCCCAGGCCACTTTCATTACCTTTCGCCAAATTGAGGTATATTCCGTAACTTTATCGACTGTTGAATACAGTTTTCTCATTTATTTCTTGAATAATATCAATATTAATTCCACACATCTTCCTCATTAATCTTAAACTTAATTAAATCTACAGAACATGTAAGTGCTGATCATTCACTACGAGATTCGTATGACTTCTTGCAAGAATTAAAGGCTCAAATATGAACAAACTGGGTATGGTATCGTTCGACACTCATTCCACTTTCACAAACTTCCCAATGCAGATACTACTGAATACAGATGTGCCTATGCACAAAGCAACCACTGTGAAATTGGAATACTGGGCGGCACTCCCAAGCAACTGTTTTGTTTTCGTGCACAAAAAACCGAAGGTTCAAGTTCAGTGGCTTAGTTTAGCGCCCACATTGGGGTTCACTGATTGCGAATTGGTTCATTGCTAAGCTGGAAAATAACATACTCGTACGTTTCACATTCCACAAGCGATTTGTTGATTATATTATGTTTTAATGGTGACAGGGCGAATCTCCTCAGACTCCAAAATTGTTTAGCCCGGTACACCCAAATATTAATTTCACCTTGGAGAAAGAATAGCATTGGAAGTTATCATAAGCGGACGTTCTTTTAAGCTGTTGGTTAGACGGAAACCTCCAACTTATCCATAAAAAGCCCTCCTGGACTAATCATCACATTCACTTCAAAAGTTTTATCATCGGAGCCGAGCAGAAGTCCTATTCAGTTTCCAGTGCTTATGGAGCGCGGCAAATGCACGGACGATCAAACTGGAACCAATATGACATTCAGTTCACTTATTTTCCTTCAGAATGACTATACACAACAATTTATGAACCAGCAGTCTGAGGCATTACCGGTCACCAAACAGGGGGCACTAAGGCCGAAAAGAAACCGATACACAAATAGCTACAACTGCGGAGGTGATAGCGCATCAGCTCATCACAACTGTATCGATAAAATTTTTCACAGTGACGCTTGCGTTCTGTTCATCTTGAGGTCTTTTGGATGTTTCCAACTCAAAGATAAGTTGGCTTTATCTTCAGTTTCTTTTTGAGTGTACTCATTCTCCTCCTTCTATGGAATGGTGTATATTGGAAGGTCAAAGAGACATTTGTCTACACTATTCCGTGAGCATCAGTCAGCTTGATGGAGTAGTGAAGTGATCAGGTCTACCGTATTGTATGGTATTTTGTGCAACGTTTGCAAGCAATGAGACTTGCGTTTCAGTTTGAAAAAAATACTTGTCAACCGTCACAGGGAGAATACATAACGGAGGGGAGGAGAAATGTTTACAGACAGCAATGGGGACATTTCGTACTCGAAGGTTAAGACAAAATTCACTTGTTTCTCTCTCTCTTTGTTCGTGAGTAAACCTGTAATATAATGTATAGAAAAATTTCGGTAAACGTTTATATGAGATGGCATCGGTCGGAAATCAGAGAGTGTGTAGGTATGAGAACAACAACGGGTCAGTTCTGCGTGCAATCGGTGGTTAGAGTCTGCGAGAACCCTCAGAGAAAATTTAACACAGGAATTTATATGATACTAAAAGTCTCGAGCTAACTCACTCACAGAAATAGAAGAAACGCGGATAAGAATAGTTAGACCGCTCCATAAGACTTTGAAATCTTGTTTTAGTGAGCATGGGACAATAAGCGGGGAAAATTAATTAAAATTTGAAAAACACTAATATACAAAAGTAGAAATAGCTGACTGGGATGTACAGGAATGTCTGAGCTTTCGAATTTTGAAATATTGGTAGCCGCAGTTTACCAATACAGTTGTGGACTTGAATCGATCAACAAAGATTTCTGTCGATTGTTCAATAGTTTTACACCTATGAAAATCAAAGCACGTCGTTAATGTGAGCAGGTCATTGAGGTTTCGCCACGTGGTCCGGTAAACTAAATGAGTTAGAAGTTGTATCTTGGCCACAGCGGAAGCTATGAAAATCCGCTTACACTTCGATCCACTTCGTTCCCCTGATAAACAATTTCTAAGCACATTTGGTATTCCATGGTCATCACCACATTCGATACAGTCACTCCCAGTCCTCCCTCGTTAACCGGGTGCGAGCAACAACCAAACACGGTGATCAAATGCGTTTTTTCATAGTTTATAATTAATCTCCCTTCAGACAAAACAACTACCAGTGGATAAATCACTGAAAAATAGCTTGTTCATTGCCATCTCTTTTTACACACATAATGATGGTTAGTTACCAAACCTGACATTAATTTTGGGTCGCACTCGTAGTTTAACTTGATCAAAACTGCAAACTCAATTAGCCATCATTGAAGATAATTATCTATCATTGTTGGAGTGATATTTATGCTTCTTTCTCCTGCCGCACAAATGTATGAAAATTTCCAGGATCTGTGCAATCTGGGATGAGTGAAAATAGTTGTTCGATTTACAGTTTCAAATTAAAAGAATACTGAGTAGAGCTTATGGGCGTGGAAGTCACTAATTCAGACCAAGATGTACGGAACATTCACGATCATCCTTCGCTATTAAATCAATCTAAGTTACTCACAGATAGACCTGATCTAATTTCTTATAGCCAAAGCTGATTCAATCCTCGGTGGGAAGAAGTAATGCTTGCCGTTTAAGTTGTTCGATACAAATGCAATCTGGTTGATTGCTTCCTTGTAAAGATGAACTGTGTCGAACTGTCTACGGATAAATTCAAACGGTGTTTTGTTCAGCCCCTCAGGGGGGCAAACAAACCGCGTGCTCATGTTCTGCCTGTGATCAGAATTCCAGGTTCGATCCTTGGTGAAGTGGACCGATTCGTATATAGCCTCTGATTGAGCCTGGCAGGGTTGACACAGCTGCACAGTAATTCACAACTTTTTAGTTCATGTTTTCAGTTGCCTGTTATATAACAACTTTCATTATAAAAAATAAATAAATAAATGAACCAGTTGGCCAAATTTCGCCTCAGCCCCGATTTCAGTCATCTGAGATGCGTACAAAATTGGCACAATAGTTTAAAAATCCGTTTCATGTACCGCTTGGATTGCATATTATGGTTTGAAACATTATCTGTTGGTTTGAAACGTCACTGGATGCTGCTGATCATTAGACAACAGCAGAGAAAGGACACCCATTCCGCTCAACGTTGGAAGTTCGTTTTCATGGTGGTATAACTGAAGCTATCTGGTTTTAGAAGGTGGTCAATTTTTACTAAGAAACAGTACACCACTTCAGCTTGACAACGCGAAATCCAGAAAGATCATTTTCAAAACGTAATATTTCCTCACAAAAATGGTTTATTTTCATTTGAAAAAGACCGTTGCTCCCTCATTCGAACAAGGACTAGTTTTGTTATTCATATGCATCCGAATTATCATTCCCTCTTGTTCTAATTTGCTGGTACAAAATCGGAAAGCAATGAATTTGAAACTTGGATCTCATTATCAAGGACTGATATAAGACTATTCGCGTACACTGAAAAATGGAAAATCAGGTATCTATACAATCTGGTAAAGAGAATCTTGCATGACGCGAGTGATCACGTGACCAGACCCATGTTTATCCTTGGGAATGTAGCTACTTCTTAAATGGATGGCCACCGTGGTCGAAGCAGTATAACACAGCTTCTGCTGTCCATTGTAATGCAGTATATTCATTGAGGAAATACTGACAGGTTACATGTTTTTCTAAATCATGTTTATTTTGTGAGGCGTGGAAATTTTCCAGAAGTAGCTGACCATGATGATCTGGACAGCTTTTCTTATTCATTCACTTTACATTATAGAATGTAGATAAGAGCCGATGGCAACTTGTTGCCTTCCACCTGAAAAACCAGGTGTCCAAGCGCAGGAAAAAGCGTAGCGAATTCTCTGCTAGAGTATAATTTAAATAAACAAGAAATATTAGACTGTGTTATGGTTTACTGGAGGGCAATGGGTGATAGTCGAGGCGAATCAATCAAGAAACTATATTGCACATGTGATCATCTTTCCTAGTTTATTTTGCGGTTTCACATGTAACTGTAACTGTAGATGAGTTGGCCGAAAGTTGTGATATCTGAAAATTTGGATTTCGGAAAATCTCCAAATGATTACTGGTGAAAGAAGCTGTAAGACTGCTCGGTTTCATCACAAAACATGCGAAGCAGATCGGTCACAAATCGAATCCAAGCGGCATTTTGTGAACCCTATGTGACTGTTTCGGTCCACAAATCCAGCACGACATACTTGGAGGCAGATGGTGGACACGGTAGCTCTTACTGTGAGGGCTTCCCCTCGTTCCAGTTCCCTTATTCGTCGCATTCTCTGAGGTCATTCATTCATCTAGTTGCCTCACCTACTGAACACAACAACAATTTTACAAATCCACAACTATTTAATAGTGAAGTGGCCAACGGTAAGAATGGGATTACGTTGAACAACATGCCAGTGTGAGATCGCTATTACGAGTGGCTTGTCACAAGGTGTTTATTACACCCAAGCAAACTCTTGAAACATAACACTTTGTCTGGATACGGAATCGGTTCACAGATCGAATGAAGTTCTCCAAGTGTACGACACAGGTTTCTGGCCAGTTCGATCAATTCCGTAATGATAGTTCTACCGTTCAGATCAGAAGAAACTTCAATCTTTAGTTCAGAAGCGAATCGATCCAGGCTTCCGTCTGCAACTACTTGAAACATTGTCTTTCGAACTAGCTTTTGTTATCAGTTTTGCGTTTATTTTAGAAATGGAATGTGTCTGGGAGAAAGGATGGTAGACATTTTCAGCCGCACAGCTTGTAGGATATGGAGGAACGGTTGTGGAAACCGTTGTCAGTAGCTTTTCGCTTTCAGATATGTCTGCGTGCATCAGATAATGAATACTGTTTACTCAGAATCATCTGTCCAAATACAATCCCGAAGTTTTCAATTGCTCTCGGATCTCACTAACAAGCCGCACGGGGCAAGAGGAACAATACCCTATGGGCTGATGAAACACGACCAATGAATAAGGCAACCTCGGGCACTCGTTAATGCAAACTCCTTTTACTGCCCCGCAAACTGTAGACATTTAGATCAGTCGAGGTCATAAGAGCAATAAAATTTAGTAAGCATGCCAGTAACACAGACACGATTAGATCAAGATTAGTCTTTGGGGGTGAATGGAGGAACTCATTGCTAATGATTTCATTCTTTGACAAATTCTTACGTGTTGTGACAGAACACAAATGGCCTACATTTAGTGCTCATCGAATGGTTTTCTAGAGCTCGAATACAATAAAGAATTAAGACCCAATCTGAACAACGGACTATTCAAATAATAAATGGCTGCTCTTATTCTGTCCGGAATGAACCATAATGTCGATGATCACATCTCCCAGGTACACCAAAGACATCATAAGATTCCCTAATAGGATACAAATCTCAAGGTCAGTGTACTACTGTAGAACCATAGAGGTCGGCTTTCGAAATGATGCGCCTAATCCACGGATAGCATTACGGAACCTGTGCGTTACCAATGTCGATAGTTGCACCCAGTNCCAATGGATACGGGGGAAAGCAAACCAAGTCATCAAAGCAGACTACGGTTTGTATGGTTTAGGCAAAAAGATTTGTGCTACAATTTTGCCGCGCGCACAGGCACGAAGCGCGTTCCCAGTAGCGGGAACCCTATCTCAGGCTGGTTCATCCGTGATTGGTTCGTCCCCGTTGTCCGATTAATGGAACAGCGGGCGGAATACGCGCTCCTCCCCACCTCCATCCCTGGCACACAGACACACATTGTCGAGCAACCAAGGAAAGATGGTAGTCCAGTTCGTCCCCTGGATTCACTGAATCGATTCTTTGGCCCCGGGAGACAACTAATGTAACAATTGCGACCATGTCCACATTAATGCCCTTGGTTAGTGAGATACACTTTCCAGTAATGCGGCCAGGTTGACTGGCCTACCCTCCACCTACCCGATTAAGAGCTTGACTACCAAGGTGTACCTCTCCCTTCCTGAAAATTCATCAGGGATGTCCATCGCCCAGTTTTACGTCGCTCATTGATTTCTGCGTGCAGATCCGCACCCAAGATCTGTTGTTGGACCTCAGGATCCACGGCCACATACACACACGCACATTGCTCGTAAACGGCCAAAGGCACGCTTTGTGCGTAAGCCGTAGGCAGACAGATAGACGGACAGACAGACAGACGCAAAGAGTGGGGGAAAAACAGGCACAAAGATTCGAAGACTGACTTCAAGTCTCGCTAAATTGCTTGAATAGTGGCACGGCTGGGCACCGGCATCGCGCACCGGCATTGCATCACTGTTGCATGCTATAGCCGATCGTCCGGCCCTTGTGTTTGTGCGTCCGATCTGTGAATCGCAAAGGAAACCATTATTCTCGGGGCCGAGTGATGGTTTCCCGCCTAATCATGGCCCGCCCGTCCCAGATTCTATTCCTCCTCATCCTCCTGCTATGCACAATCCTTCTTCCCTATTGTACAGTTAACGGTAAGTTTCACACTGATCGGTAAGCCTTTTCATTTGATCTTAACTAACAATTGTATTTTGTCTCTACGGTATTGGAAGTTCCGTGTACTTGTAGTAAGTAGACAAATAAGCACATCTTATCAAAGTCTCCATAGTGGTTTGATTTGATTCTCTAACTGTATGAGACAGATGAAAGTCAAGTGAAAATGTCGGACAGAAAGATATAACTAACACGTTTAGGTACGAGGCTAGAAATACGACATCCTACACCTGATCACTTTATGGATCGGGACATTTCTAGAGTTTAACTGATCGAGTTCAGCTTCGTCTGGGGAAGTCTGTCGTCATTTTACCGCGTTGACCAAACTGTCCCTATACCTATCATAATGAAATGTATCGGAATCTTGTGATTCTTGCTCTCGACAATAATATGTAATGATTGTGCACTGGTTATTCCGTGACACAAAAAGAAAGACCCAGTCTGTCTGGATAGCAGTCACATGTTTTGATTACCCAATCATTCTTGTTTTATTCCGTCTGTGTCAGAAGATGATGTGAGTGACAGAGGAAGCAAACAGGTGAATTGGAAAAAGCAGCTCAAAATGCGAAAAGTATTTCCACTCTTCCCCGGACCAAGTTGCGTACAAAGCCGCAGTGTATTTTCGTAGTGTTGAATGGGTCTGTTTCATTCTGTGTATGAGTGATGAATGAAAGTGCAGTCACTGATAAATTGATACCTTGTACTTGGTTTTGGCTTGATAATCAGATGTAATTTGAAGACTAGCGTAAACGGTTAAGTAGTTGAGCAATACCCAAATTATGTCAGTGTCCTAGGGTAGCAAATACGGAATCTGAAAAGTAAAATTCCCTCGACTCTCATTTAGATGAGTGACTGCCCTTATTGGTTATTTCACCCAATAAGTGTAAATGTTCGAATCAAATTTAAGTGCAGTTCCATTCAAAGGATGGTTCTACGTCTTATAACGCACAATTACCACACTATTCCAATGCACAGTAAACGTTTATTTGGTGCTGCTTTGGTTTGGCCAATCGATTTTACATGGTGGATAGGTATTAGTGAATAAAAATTTCACTTTGGACAACCTATTTTACTGTACCAGTGCGTAAACTAACTCAGACGAGTAGACCTTCAACGAATCGTGTCATCAATGTACGGTATGTTTGCTTTTGAGAGGGTGGAAGGATCTAGACGCATTTTGGTTAGCCTCAACCACAACCTAATCGGACGATCGATTAAGCACTTTCTTTTCGGTCGAGGTGTTCGTCACCCAATACCATTACGCAGCAAAAATTGAGCGAGAAAATCAATAATACTGGAGGTGTTACATGGATCGGTAAAGTGTTATGCAAAGTTACAACTCCTCCTTAAAATGGACCGGTAGTGGTGAGGTTGTGATATATAATGCTTAGTTCAATCGGCCACTGCCACGTACCCGAAGACATTGTTCCAGGTAGACCTAGTCTTTTTAAGATACCTATCTTTAGACATACCATTTCTCCAATTTTTTTGAGAACGATTTTTGATGAGGAGGGGATTTCTCGCGTGCTCCACCGGTTTACAAAAATCCTTTTCTTATTCAAAACTAGCGAACTGGTACTGAATGCATTTTGATCGTTTTGTCTCACAAAACGGTAACTCACGGTAGCACAGATTGATGTTCATCCGGTTACAAATCAATTGCTAATCTTTTTGTATTGTTGGTGGAAAAAATAGGTTAACTGGGATTCTGATTGTAGACAGTTGTTCTGCCCATTAAACACATTGTGGAGCTACGCTGTCCACCTCCGGTTTTCAGTGAAGATTTAGTGTTTGGAGTGGTATGCTTCAAGCTGTGCAAGTAAGATATAAACGGGAGGTAGCAAGACTTGAATTCTTTTTCTGAATATTTCGTTTAGTTTGTGACGTGTTCATCATGATTCACTGAATGGAACTATGACCTTGTGGAAATATCTAAGGTCAGGTGGTCCAATCAACTAATCAATCTGATAGTCTTCGAATTTCTCCGACCGCATTTACCATCCATCGGATTGTAATCGTTCTCCATTATTGAATGTTTCATTTGGGTAGAAATATTTTTTTATTGTATTTGGTTTCTACAGTTGATTAGTACTCTACTAATCTTAAATGAATGTGATATACAAACACGGCATTTGGTTAGAATGTTGTGTGAGATCGACTGAACAGTGTGCGGTTTGAATTTGCCCTCTGAGTACTCTACCGGGGCTTGCAAACAACCGTGATAGTCATAATGATAATAGATGTGAATAATCAATTCACCTAACACTCATACCCGTATGTGCCATAACCCAACCGTACGTAGTGTCTCATTTATCGGGCAAGTATAAGAGCGTCTTGTGGCCCGATTTCGTGCATCGATTTACCTGAATGACCCGAGTTTATGATTTCATGACAAACGGCGGTGAAATGATGATGATTAGCTATTTTCTCTTTCGTCGGAAAGGTAACAATGGGAAGTTATTAAGCAATATTGAGCGCTGTTCTGCCTGGTTAAAGATCACTAAACAGCCACATGATAAGGGATAGGACTAACGGCGTCTTATTTTGCAGCTTGATTTATTTTACTTCAAAACTCAGTGATTCGTTTTTTATGGTCCTGGTTATGTCATCATGGTTTATTTGGCAATTTTCGGGTTAGCCTTTCGTACCTGAATTGGCGACTTGTGGCAATTCCTCTTCCCATCGTTGCAAGTAGGAGTAGAGACGATCCAGCATGCCAGCATGCGTGGATAGATGATCACACACCCGGAGGGGGCTTATAGTTTATGCTATCGGGATACTACAGTACTGAACTCAGTGATACTCAGGTTGGACACAAAACGTGACCAGTCGAGAGAGAGAGTGTGTGTGTGAGAGAGAGAGAAAAGAACCTGAACTAGAAAGTGGACGTGAAGATGTGAAACGCGGTGCACATAACAATTGTAAACGTCGCTGTACACGCGAACGCGTGGCCCCTTCAAATGCGATCGTATGCTCTGATTGAAATCGGCCTGTACGACCACACAGTGCGCATGGTCCAGTCGGGTGCTATTTTTTTCGAATGTATTCGATCTTCAACTTACTAATATTCGTTTCTTTAAATTATGACATGGGCCTAAGAAATTTTCATTCAATGTGTGTGCACAGACAACGTCTGATCATCGATGCCAGCCAGGATGGGTTCTTCCATAGATGGTTTCTTTGTTGACTAGAAAAACTTTAAGCACTTCAGATAAGAATGATTTGACGAGGAGTTTAAATTATGCCTCTGCTTATCTCCAATTACAGCAGCATGTTAGACCAAATGTAAATCTGGTAAATTTTTGGTGTAGGAAACTATCAATTCCTCATCATATGCGACTTACTTTTCCTTGCAAACACTTACGAACCTTGGGTCCAGAAGAATAGAATTCACCACCTTATTTGAAAATGCCTATCCACTGACTTGGACGTTTACATCGAATAGTCAACAACTATATACAGACCACAATAAATGAATAACTGTTTCATTTTTATCTGTGTCTTCACTGCTCCTCCTCCGCCTCACTGATGAATTTTCAGGCGAACCACTCAAACGAGTACCAAGACAGATTGATGATGCATCAGAAGATTTGGCAATCGGTGGCTCCGATCCGGATCACGTTCAAATCACTCCAGCCCCGGCGCCAGCAGTAAGTGTGCTTCCTCTCTCCTACTCAGCCAGCCCATATTCGGTTCACCGAATTTCTGACCTTGAATTCTGTCGGTTACTTGATCTAGGTAACTCGGATCTGTCTGTGTGACGTTGTAATTCAATAATGTGTACTCGCAATTTGTGGAAAAAAATCCCTCTGAATTATCGTTTCTCCTTTCAGAGCGTAAAAGGCCCCGGTCCGTTCCTTCAACCGAACATTATTTCCGGTCCCCGCGGTCCATCTGGAGAACCAGGTCCCCCAGGTCCTCCTGGACCTCCCGGACCACCGGGTAAGGTGGGAGAACAAGGTCCACCAGGTCCAGCTGGAAGTGATGGCATTCGTGGTCCACCCGGTCCACCCGGAGATCCTGGCGTCGATGGAAAACCCGGACAAGATGGTGATCCAGGACTTCCCGGTCCTCAAGGTCCTCAAGGTCAAATAGGTCCTATCGGTATGATCGGTCCCGGCGGATTGCCTGGTCCAGTCGGACCACCCGGATTGAAAGGTAGCAAAGGAGCTCCCGGACCAGGTGGTGGTGTGGTACGTTTGAAGCTAACTGATCTATTGAGCGGCTGTCTTATTCTGTCATTATTTTTATATTCATACTCATTGAGATGTTCATTTGCATGGGGATGAACAGTACATCAAAAACAAGATAGCGTGGTCAGAATTGAAAGAAAGAATTTCATGACGCCTAACCCTTACATTGATTGCTGGCAAATGCCTACGTCTGCTTGTAAGCTGCAAATGGGTGATTACTTTTGAAACAAAATTTGAAGCAATTGTTTGAAGTGTGTACAGGATAGCCTTCAAACGGAACTTTAAGAGTTACAAACAATTTCACTGTGGTCTGAGTAGCCATTATTTATGGTGAGAGCACTGAAACCTTCACTGGGTTTGATTTCCCCTGAGCCTTTGCTTATTCAATCATTTATGTTTATTTTCGCTACCCGTTCGTTTTTTTATTCTGTTTCCTGCCCCTTCTCTTCTGTCTGCCCTTTCAAGGGTGAACGTGGTGAAGTTGGTTTGCCTGGACCGATGGGTCCGCCCGGTCCGAAAGGTCCACTCGGTCTGCCCGGTGCTCAAGGTCCTGTTGGAGCAGTCGGTTTCCAAGGCCCAGACGGTCCAGTTGGTCAAATGGGTCCAACCGGTTTGCAAGGTCCACCGGGAACAAGTGGCATGATTGGCCCGGTCGGTTTGAAAGGTGATGACGGTCCTCCCGGTATCCCAGGCTCTCCCGGTGATCCTGGTGACCCCGGCATAGATGGTGGACCTGGAAGCCCCGGCGAACGTGGAGCCCCGGTACATATGTTCTAATGTACCTTGTGAAATTAAATCATGTGTTCGGTTTATACGCGTATTAGTTGGTATGTCTCTAGAGTTAGCTGGAAATTAACAGTATTCCAAAGATTTCCGGCTACTATCGTAACTCACTAACTCAAATCTTGCGCAATTTGAGCAAGAATAATGAGAATGGAAGACTGCTACCCATTACATCTATTGTACATAGCCTAAATATACTTTCAGGTCTGGTTCGAACATCTTTAGTTGAAACAACTGAAGATGTTCAAAGCAGACCTGAGGCTTGAGGCTTGAGAACAGCACATCGTACTGCTCGGAAGAGATTTAATCGTAGAAAGAGAATTAGAGACCGCGAACAGGAAACGTTTTCAAACATGAGTAACGAATGCTAANGAATGCTAACAGTATGTCATCCAATTTTTGTGATCTCCGTAGAATCACTGCACGTGAAAACTGGTGGCTCCCTCTGCTTTATTGTCAAAAAAAGAAGTTAGTTGATTTTCGTAAGGATAATCTACTTGATTTGCATCTCGTCGAAACTATGCTCTTTAAACTCGGAAGATCGAATATCAGCATCCGTGGTGCATATTGTGGTTAGAAACTGAAATGCACATTCTGCATGGACCAGAATATCTGATCCAGAGCAAGTGCGCATTTCGACACAACATGACATAGAACAGCATCAAAGTTTCACTACTCTCATCGGAGTGTAAAATGAATGAAACAAAGTGTGGGGTTTCTTAACGAGAGGCTTCACCATCAAAACCTAAACAGGCGACCTGTGGATGATACAGCGCATGCTTTGATTTCATATTGAGTGACTAAATCATGTGAAAAATATGCTCTACGGGCTTCTGTCGACAACGCAATCGATGAACAGAAAGACGAGCACGGTTTCTGCAGTTGTATTCTAAAGCTCGCTTAGATTGAAACAATCTGTAGGATAGGTATTAGTATGCGATGTTGGATGTGAACCATAATTTTTAAGGAAGTCATTCATTTATATGCAATTTCTTATTCATTTAATATTGGTTCGCAATGAGCCCATATGCTGATCTAATCCAATATGGTTTTGTCAAATGCTTTTTCCCCACTATAGGGTATTCCCGGTAAAGATGGACAGATAGGACCGAAAGGTGAACGCGGAAGTCCCGGACCTATGGGTCCACGCGGTGCCACCGGAATTCGTGGTGTGCCCGGAGCACCCGGTGCTCAGGGATCATTAGGTGCCAAAGGTTCACAAGGTATCCCCGGCCCGCAGGGTCCGACCGGTCCACCAGGACCAATGGGACCTCCTGGTGATATCGGTGATGTGGGTCCTTATGGGCCAGTGGGTGATGAAGGCAAGCAAGGACCACGCGGTCCAATGGGTGAACGAGGTGCGCAGGGTGATACTGGCATGGTTGGTGCACCGGGTATGCCCGGCAACCCTGGTCTGGATGGATTACCAGGTAAACCAGGAGAACAAGGTAAAGATGGTGAACCGGGTCGACCGGGTCTTCGAGGACCAACCGGATTGCCTGGATTGGCTGGAAAAGATGGTGAGCCTGGACCACAAGGTTATCCGGGTCTTAAAGGTCAGGACGGTTCTCCCGGACTGCGCGGCGATATTGGACCGAAAGGACCCCCGGGTAAACCTGGAGATGATGGTGAAACTGGAGCTGCTGGGCCTCCTGGACCACCCGGACCTCCAGGCCCATCAGGAATTCCAGTGAGTTGTTCTATCGAGTTGGTTTTTGAAAATAATTATTCTTAGATGCATGTTGTCTGCTCTTAATCACAAATATGAAGGGAACTAAACGTCTGCTTGAACAGAATGCCCGTTCTTGAGCCCCGCTTTTTGATGCATAATCCACCTGTTTCCTTTGTTTAACACACGTCTACTTCAGACCAATTCAAAACCGTGGTAGGTATGAAGTAACGGTCAGGTATATCATCAACACAGCGTTATTTTTTATCTAATTCAGTTCAAAAATTTGTGATAAATTTCCCAGATTTCTTTCTTACACATGATAAGAAGTTTTAGATCCCCTTTCGGATTTTATACATGAGGCTAAATGCAAGGAACTCACGTACATGTAATTCACAATGATATTAAATTATTAACGGTTAAAGTGTATTTTATTGATTTCCGTATGATTGTTTCTCAATCGTTTGTTTCTATTATTCTAGGGACCTCGAGGAAATCGTGGACCCACTGGTGATGTCGGTGAAACTGGTTCACCTGGAGTGACCGGCAGCCGAGGCACAGCCGGAACTCGTGGACGTCGTGGTAAAATCGGACCCGCCGGTAAGGAAGGTGAAGCCGGTGCTCAAGGCGAACGTGGCCCCCCCGGTCCGGCTGGTCCCACAGGTCAACCAGGAGCGGTCGGTCCACAAGGCCCACCTGGTCAGAAAGGTCCAACCGGTCGTGACGGTAAAGTTGGCATGGACGGAAAACCCGGATCTCGGGGTCCGGCTGGTGCCCCTGGACCGATGGGTGATCGCGGTGTTTCTGGGCCGGAAGG
>UZAN01039398.1:77605-94189 GCA_900618425.1 Echinostoma caproni | reverse complement strand
GATGGTAAAGACGGTCGTCCAGGCAATCCGGGAAGAGCTGGAAAACCAGGACCTCGCGGCCCACCAGGTCCGCAAGGTCCAGCTGGCAAGATGGGTGACACAGGCAACCCTGGACCTCCAGGTCCTTCAGGTATCCCTGGCCCTACTGGAGAACCGGGTCTACCTGGTCTTGAAGGAGTGAATGGAACAATTGGCTCTCCGGGTGCACCGGGATTGCGAGGTGCCCCAGGTCCACGTGGTCCTGCCGGTCCTCCAGGTGCAGACGGTCTTAAAGGTCCCCCTGGTGAAGATGGGCCTCCGGGTTTGAGAGGTCAAGTTGGACCGCGAGGCGCGCAAGGAAACGACGGATCTCCAGGTCCACAGGTTAGCTCATTTCTCAGAATATTTGTCTATTTGCTTCTTGTCATGGTCACTCAAGAACCGTATGAAGTTCTTCAATAAAACACATGCAATAAATCATTCATTTGCCTAGAATCCATTCTCCCTTACACCTAAACACTCAATCCATTTACATGGAGCCTAATTTGTTGGATAGCAACAGATCCATTATTGCTGACCAGCTATTTATGGTTATGGGATTTCGCTCTTTCCGCGTTACGATACGCTGTTGTCTATAATGGAAAGGCCTGAAAATTGATCGGTGAATACCATCGCAGAACGGAAATGTTGCACTTGTTTTTGCAGTCATTTTATTTTAGATGTGAAGTGAAAGTGATGTTCCCAAACAACTAAGCAAATCGTGTGTATGAGTAGATCGACCAGACTTTCCGCCTTTCCAAAATTTACTTTTTTAAGTAACCAAGCTTTTGAAGAGAATTTCTTAATTACCTAGACAGATAGACATAGGTAGATATATAGACATTTTTCCTCCGCATTTGAGATGAGGATTTATCATTGTTTCTCCATTGTTCTTTTCTGTCGATATTAATACTTTTAAAATACTCATAATGCTCTGCATCACCTGTGAAAGATGAAAAGATGAAAAATAAATTTTGATTTCCACGATTTTACTCATAAATGCTGTTGATTTTTCATGATTTCATTGGGCAAACTTTACACCATCCCTTGTTTACACTGTGTAGGGAAAAATGGGTGCACCAGGTCGACCAGGTCCTGCTGGTCCTGCCGGTCCAATGGGTGCTCCTGGTCCTCAAGGTAAAGCTGGCCCAGCTGGTAAGGAAGGACCTCCTGGATTGTCTGGACCACCTGGTCCTCCTGGAGCTCTCGGTCCGGATGGTGACATTGGTCCCCCAGGTCCTCCCGGTGAACAAGGTCCGCAAGGTAGTCAGGGAGCTGCTGGTGAACGTGGTCCACAAGGACCTCCAGGTGAAGTTGGTGAAAAGGGTCCGACTGGACTGAGTGGTGCACCTGGTATTCCTGGACCAGATGGACCAAGCGGAGAACGCGGTGACTCCGGCGATCCTGGACCAGATGGAGCCCCTGGTCCGAAAGGTCAACTCGGTTTACCAGGATTCCCCGGTCGACCAGGAATTGACGGCGCTCCCGGACGTCAGGGTAAAGCAGGCGCACCTGGACACAAAGGTTGGACTGGACCACCAGGAGATCCCGGTCTACCTGGTAACCCGGGTCAACCAGGATTGCCCGGGCCACGAGGTTATATGGGACCATCAGGCTTACCAGGTGAAGTCGGTCCTGCTGGTTTGCCTGGTCTACCCGGAGAAGCTGGCTTTATCGGAGAACCCGGTCCAATGGGCCCTCCAGGTCCGGTTGGAAAAGATGGACCTCGTGGTTCACCTGGTCCAATGGGTAATGAAGGTCCTCCAGGTCCTCCAGGACCACCTGGACCTCCAGCCATGGGATTGGGATACGGAAAGATGATGAGGGACGTCGTGGCCATACAACTGCACATGCCAAATGGAACACGTAAATATCCTGCTCGATCATGTCGGCATCTTGCTCAATCATATCCTTCACTTCCAGACGGTAAGTCCCTGTCCCTATGAGCCTCTTAAAAAGAAATTGTGAAAACGATATCCACTAATCGATGACATCTTGTCCAATCAGGTCGTTACTGGATCGATCCTAACGGTGGTTCGGCGAAAGACGCAGTGGAAGTGTTTTGTCGTATGCAGTCCCGGCAAACTTGTCTGGAACCGACTATCCAATCATACGATCTGAGTGAGATTTATTCCACCACCAGCGACGATCAAGTGTGGTTCACCAAGATTCGTGGAGAAGATCGAGTGAGTAATGATTCTTTTTTGCACACAAACACACTCACGTGTGCGCTGTTACTAGATTGAATCAACCGATGGTCAATCGTCTCATTAGACGTGATTGAGAAATCAGCTATGAATGTTTCGTTAGATCCGAATACGATAGTCTAGTTCACGTCAAGTGTTAACAAACTTGACCGAAACTTTCTACTTCTGTCTTCCTCATCCCTTGTCTGCTGCACTAATTCAGTTTACCTATGGTATGCCGGATGAACAAATAAACTTTTTGAAAGTACTTGCCTCCCGAGCCGTACAATCGGTGACCGTGCTGTGCAACAATGTGAATTTGACCGGATCAAATGGTGTCCAGTTCTTCTCGGACAATGACCGTGTGTTTAGTGAGGACGGACCACTTCTGCGCTACACTACTGTGGACAACGGATGCCAGGTTAGTACGCACCGTGATTTACGGTTCCTCCAAAAATGGCCTTGGTGACTAGTTGAACTAAGTACGCTTGTATGGGTGTGAATGCGGTCCTTTAGAGTATTCTCATTCCAATCAAAAATGAAAGCAAACGTTGAACAATTGTTCACCAGCAGTGATTAAGCTATTCGTGTCCGATGGCTCCTTCACCTCCTGTATACGTGTATTTTGTCATCTCTTTCGGTTGTTGTGCGCAATCAGATAATTTGTATCACATATACTCAACTTCAAATTCGGCGGTAATGTTACCCAATTATTACTCCAAGGGTGGTGAATTCAAATCCCGCCATCACCGCCTGACGTTCTTCATTGCGTGCTGTATGACGCCCTTTCATTGACCGCTTTCCCCGTCCTTCAATAAAAGGAAGTCAAAATGAATAAGAAAAGAAAAATATTATGAATTTAGGGTTTTAGAATAGTTCCTCGATCGACGAATACTATTGAAGATTGGTTCCAACTCTACATCCGCACATTTTTATCCTTCGTAACGGGTTTTCTATAAAAAAGTGAAAGGAGCTTATTTTGAGAGTGGGTTACAAAACAGTTTTAAGACAACACAGATAACTGTTTTTGCTTTAAATGAGAACGTCACTCGTTTTCGCAGTCAGCTCCATAGATAAATCTCAGATGGATTACATGCTCGCATTTAACTCTGTACTGAGGTCGAGTCTCATTTTGGCAACTAACATGGATTTTTTCCATTTGGTATTGGATTCTTACAGGGCAACGGCAAATCCACATTCGAGATTGATACCCGAGCTCAACGGCTTCCCATTCGTGACATGATTCTGACTGATCAGTCAAACGCCAATGGTCAAGCACAAATCGGTCTGGAGTTGGGACGTGTGTGTTTCCAATAGAGCTCCAGTTCAACATATCCCAATCAGTGTGACAAAGAGCAAGAGACAGACAACTAATCAAACAGCGTTGTACGCTCGTGTGAGTGCGTGTGTGTGTGTGCGTCCGTGTGTACAAGACTGCTCATATCAGTGAGTGCTGCACAACAGGGGTGTGAACATCAGACAGATCCCGTACATTGTATTAATCATCCCCAACTGTCATTCACGTGAAGAACAAAATGCCTCGAACACACACGCAAACACATGTACACGCACACACACAACGACACACCTCGTGCGTTTGACCTATCCCCCTTGATTTTAGTCCGAAAGAATGGAACAAAAAGAGCTGTGTTTTATGAATTTTGCCTGTTTTGCACAGAAAAATACAAACCAGTATTGTGTGTTTTCTTCTTTTACTCTTCTTCCATGGCTTTATTCATTGATTCATTGGTCATTGTGTAATTGGGTTGGATGTTTCTGTTTATCTGTTTCATTGGAGGTCATTTAACAGATGTGAATCAGGCTAATCATTCCTTTGCACACAGCGTTCTCAAGAAACAGAACATGAAATGTGCATTTAATAAACAGATGAAATAAAGGCGCTTTCGTCTAGTAGGTGTTGAAAACACATTCAAAAACGTTCACATGATCTGTCCTCGGTGCGAGGTCAGGCCCGATTCTAGTTAAACGCGGCAATAAGTTAGGAAATTTCCACTGCCGCGGTGTCTACTACCTAACTAGCAAGTAGCCAAAATGCACCTCCGACATTAATCGCTCAGACTCTGCAATCAAGTCTGATCCCGAAGACCCAATTATGACTCGTATGCACAACACTACAATTTGTTTGTCTGGAGAAACAAAAAAGAGAAACCGTACTTGATTTATGTCTATTATTAAAAAAAGCTTTCTACAAAGCAAGCAAGAAAATTACTTATTAGTGAAATCTTTTCTCTGTATCGAATCTATCATCGGGCCAAATTCGAGGAGCGGCATGGAGAATGTTCTCGAGAAAGCAGCAGAGCGCCTCTTCATGTGGCATTAGTTTTCCCGTTCATATTTACAGCAACATACTACGTGTAGGATAGTTCAACAGTCCTTGGATTTTTTATGTAAACGTTGGAGGGGAGTAAAGCTCACGCTTTTCTAAAACACGTCTGATTCCCGATTGGTTTGGAGAATACATACTTACCAGTTAAAGGAAAAAGCTATCACAAACCGCCCTAATAAAAAATAATGTACCAAAAGCATCTTTCACTCTATCACCTGGTAAGCTTTCGAGAATGGAGTGGGCACTGAAGAAAGCTGTTCATAAGCTTTCTATGGCAAGTATTTTAATTTTTGAGCATTCCAAAGTACACATGTGGACCACGAAAAGAAACAATTAAATCAAGGGTTCAAATTAACCTCATCCAAGAGTGATTCATATTTGTCAAAAAGAGTTTGTAAAGTACATTTGGGTGAACTGCGTATTTCGCTGCCGATTATTATGATTCACGTTTTATGATTTCCCGAAAATAAATTCTAAAATGTACATTTTGAGAACGTCTAGATCAGGTTTGCTGTGTGAAATGCTATGCACTCCTTCCAATCCACCCAGTTAGGTTCGCTTAAATCCAAATCCTGCTTTTTCTACGGTGTTCGTAGTTTGTTGCTAGGTGACCAATAAATTATGGTCCAATTGACTCTCAATAGTGTTCCGTATACCCATCCAATTTCCACGCCAGTGTGCACTTAAATCAAGCTGCGCTACAAATGTTTGCCTGTCTGTTAAAACTTTATCGTTTCGGTCACAGAGACTTCGATTTTACCTTTCAGAACGTTTCTACAAACCATACGAATTCATTTCCACCGCTTTCCCTCTCTCTCTTACATACTTCTTCAATTCATATGTTTTCAGAATAAACCTATTGTAGCATTAGAAAAAAATTCCGACGGTGAACAATTGTTTTTCAATGATTCACAATCGTGCCTATACAGATTATGTAAGGGTTTGTTGTTGATAGGGACGATGGGTCACGATGGGTCGAATGGTCATTCCGGGTGGGGAGAGGAGAGGAGTGAAGTGAGCTCTATATGTCTGTGTTTGGATGACATCGATTGTGATAGACTATTGGTGATCAGTTGGGGACCAGGATTGGTCGAGAGCTTGAATCAATCGCTCTTGTGCGAATAGTTCTGGTGTGAAAAGGCGAATTCCCTTCACCTCAGTGGTGGCTAGTGTATGTAATTGCAGTACCTTAGAATGGTTGCGGGTTGGATGGCCTGTATCCACTAGATGACCAAGAATGACGCTTCCCATGCTCTCTGTGTCTCCTTGTTTAACCAGCGTGGGTAATCTTCCTTCATCCTTTGGTATAGTTTCCTCACCGTGCGGCCACTGTACGTTGCATTACAAAAGTACCGCAAGGATTAAATAACCATAAAGGTAGCCAGTGTAGGCAGCCAATTTTTATGGCTAGTTCGGATGATACGTGAACCTGTGAACACACGCGATAATCGAGCTACGTTATAGGTTCGTTTCATTCCATGCGTCAGACAGTTGTTTAACAAGGCAGATATCGCATCTCCTTGAAAAGGTAGACGAATGAATGATTTCTTCTTTTGAGCCATGTGAACCTATTCGGATAGTGGCCTTTCTTGAAAGTCTCTCTCGATGAAACGACTAGTTCCAGCTCTCCACTTGCCCTGGCCCCAAAATGATCACCACCACCACCACCACACCAGTCACAATCGATCTCCCCTAAGCACAAACACATGGGGCTCACCCCATTCGTCCCTTTTCCTCATCCCGAATCAACCAACGTGAAAATGTGTCCCAACTAACGACAACAACAATTATGACTCATTCGAAAACAATTGTTCGCTGCCGAACTTGTGTTCTAAGCATAAAGTTCCGGCAATTTGATTCAGTTTGTCCTAATTTTGTTTCTTCACGAGTGTGGTGCTTATGTTGCACTCGGTGTGTGCATGTGTGACATTACCGGTGTTTCTGGTCCGAGTCCGACGGTGGGTGGATTCATTTTTACTTTTTTCTCCTTATTTCATTTTGCCGGTTGAAAAATCCCTGTACTCTCACGCTTTTCCTCACTGTTTGCTCTGGAAAAACTGATGGAGTCGGTATTCGAATCTGTATTGGTTTGGCAAGCGAGATAGGGACCGAAAGAGAATGAGAGCACATCTGGAATCCTGAGCATCACTCAACAGTATCTGGATTTGTGATGAAGCCCCCAGTGGAGATTGTCTACAGTAGACATGAGGATCAAATTTGAGATCAATGGACAAATTCCATTCGGAAGTACCAGTTGGGTGAAGGAAAATCACAAAAAAGGCACTAACAGCTACATCTACATTTTATTACACTAAGAAATCTAACATAAATTGCGTATTTATTCTTTAGACCTGACAATAAAGGGCTGATTCGTACAATACTGAATCACGAAAAAATTATTGACCTAAAATGAAGCTATTCAAAACTGAGTGGCACACTTTGGGGAACATTGTTTTCCTCACCCTCTATGTTACAGTGAAAAGTCTGGTAGAATGAAACTTGTCAAGCCGAAATGTTTCAAGTCATTCCGGTTTTAAATGAACGATTTTGAATCCAAGAATACTTATAGTATCTTCAGTCAACGGATAAGGAACATCCGTGAGGACCGTTCCAAACCAAAGCAAAACTAGTTAACCTGACTTGTAAACTAAATTAGACAATTCGCTGACTCAATGCGATTCCGTTAACCGCACAGTCATTGAGTAGCTGTTCTGACAATAAGAATTTTATAGTATTATGTGACAAGGAGTTTAAATTGCTTCTATTCCTTTAATCCGGTGAATCTTTGTGGGCGATAAAGAAAGGCCTAGACGACTAGGTGAAGTCATTCCAATGCGGTGGAAATGTTTGTGACGACCGACAAAGAGCACTAGACTTTGGGAATTTGACCGTGTAACTCAGGTGTAAGGGTTTGGAGTCCCAACCCGACTAATCGCGGTTCGAGTCCTGACAGGGAAACAAAAAGTACGCACCGCTGACGAGTCTTAAACAGGACGAAACAGCTCTCTAGTGTTCTTTGTCGGTCATCACAAACATTTCCATCGCATTTGAATGCATTCAACTAGCGGGGAATGTACGTTCTCCCAGAAGGGGAAACCCACGCCATCAAGGGTGCCTGGTACTTCTGAAAAATTGAATGGGCTAATTCAAGCTAGATATTCTAAAAAAGCACCAAAAGGGTGGAAGAATGGAAAGCAAAGTGACATTGGTAAAATTAAACAACCAGTAACACTCGACGAACTAGCCAGTGAGGAGCTATTTTATTGTGTTGCACAGGACTGAGAATTATTGTGGGGTTCATGAATTTACAAACACATAGAGGTGCTCTTCTATGGTAACTTCATGGCAGTTTAACTCAGACATATATTTGGTCAGTTCTCCACCCGCACTCCCTCTTATCGATCTTATGGTGATCAAGTTATGGTGAAGAAGTTAATTGATAGTTGTTTTTTCACCTAGCAGTTTCAACTTGTCACACTCTGCTGAAAAGACTCAGATCATCGGATTCCTCATTTCGAGTTCAGCAGCCTTGGGATGAAACAACTGTGAGTAATGCTCCGAAAGCCTTAATCCCCATAGCAGCCTAAAACCGGCCACCTTAAATACCTTCCTGAGGGTTCATCGTACCATTTTACGAATAAGAAAGCAAATTATCAAAAAGCGTTTCCTTCCAGATTTCGTATTAGTTTGTATTATTATCCAACTCAGAAGATATTTAAGCATAGGACAGATATTTCTACCTAGTGTGCAAAGAAATCAAGTAACTGGAACCCACTGTAGTCTTTCAAGCCCTGTGGAATATCAACTGGATACAGTAAATCAGCCGAGAACCGCAAAACCGGTTCTCAATACGCACCATTCATTTTGCTACTGACTGACTGCTTCAGCATGGTAATACAGGAACTAGCTGTGACCGTCTTTGTACACCTGTTGGAAGCCACCAACTTTGATCCTCTTGGTATTAGTCTCCGAGACGGGAGGGAAGTTGTAGCCCGATTGGATATATTCCTAAACTGAACACTATTCGTCATTTCCATGCGCTTCACCAACTATGATTGGTCTCCACCAACATGTAAGCAACCTCATTGCATTCTCATTTAGTAGTTCAGTACTCAGTTTTCCAGGTCCGTATGTGCCGGACTCGCATACGAAATAGCTCCAAAAAGCTTGAGCAGTGAACTGTTTGGACAGGCGAATAGAAAGTAAGAGCAGATATTTGATGTCATACGGGGGAAATGAGCTGAGAGGTGAGGTAGTGATGTCTGCCCAAACTCGGAACTTGTAAATAATCAAGAACGTGAATTACAGAGAGAAGGAACAATGCTAATAACTACAATAGCAACCGAAAGCAGTGGAAGGTTAAAAAATTCACCCATTTTCCTAAATCCGATTAGCGAGACCAGTGGTTCCGGTTGGCTATTCACTAATTGCTGAATTGTTTGGTATTTTTCTTCCAACAAAATCACCCTAAACAAATCCTAAACAAACGAGCAATTTACTAATTTGTTCCAATTTGTTCCACAGCAGTATAATAACAGAAAACTGCTAACTGGAATATGAAGTTGTACGAATTGCTCCAGCAAATCAATAGAATGCCTAGCATGGATACGGTCCAAAGTGACGGCTTTGCATCATTCCGTGAGTAGATTAAGATCATGACAGTGGTAACTCCAGCTTTTCTGTTCAGTACAACAATTTTGTTCAATCTCATGTAGGTGAATACAAAAGGGCTGAAATCAATGGTCAGAAGCGGGTGCTCAAAATAGCCGTCATACTCAATGAAAAAGTACGGCACAATGGGAATAAATCAACCACGATAATCTTTCGACCTAAAGGAACCCGTGAACAGTATTATCGTGAAATCATCTCGTGAAATTACCATTTTTCTGTTCGCTCGAAAAGTGAAGTGATTTCAGTAGGTAAGCGTTGCCATCAAATCCATCGCTCTTCTGTTTCGCTCAGGTAATGGTTGCTCAAATGTGCTAACATGTACTCTTTGATTGTCAGTCTACAATTTTTGTAGTCCCCCGCCCTCCATCGATTCGCTGTTCGACGAGGTTCAACTGTTCCCACTTGATCAAGACCGGTGAGACTCAAGCCAGCAAAATGCGCATCTCAATGCGTCACAATCGCGCTTCGACGCGCGAGCTCAGAAACCGTTGCAGTGGTTTGCCAAGTGTACACGTAGCACGTGTATCGTGAGAACCGGTTGATCAGGCGTTTCGTGTGTGTGTTTGCATCAACTCGTGACGCGTGGTGCACGTTAGTCTATCTATCTATCCCTCTGTATGTCCTCATGTGTGTTTCTGTATATGTGCAAGTGCGAGCGTCTATGTGAAGAGCTGACACATAAACAGCTGATGCTCTCCATCCTTCCTTCTCTATCTCGGCTTCGGAATAACAACGGTACTGCGGTGACAATAACACGAAGTATTATTGGAGCGGAAACAAGAGCCTCCGAGATTGCGTCTCCGAAGGGTCGCATACACCTATGAACTGATCAGGATGCCTGGCTATAAACGCATATAAGTTTACAGTCGAGTTCTTCAAAACGATAAATTGTTTGCATCGGTTTAACAGTTATTCGGGCCTCTAAGTTTCGTGCCGGCCTGACAGTATGCATAAATATCGTGTGTGTATGTGTATGTGTGTACATGTGCACACCGATGGCATAGGATGTTCGTGTGCTCGTGTGTGCGGACGTTCGCAGGTACACAGCCATGCTGAAAGGTTGCACATTCACTTTTTCTCTGCTTGAAAGCGCAGAACACTAAATGATAGCGCAAAATGCAAAAGCGGGCCATTGACACTCATGGACTACGATGAATAGAGTAATTAGTGTCCGTCCTTCACCGATCGATGGGGCAAACTTCGTCTTGCGCCAGCTGAAGGTCACCTCACGGATATGTTTCGCCGCGGATCGGGCACCTTTCAGTAATCACATTTGCAAAACAAAGGTGGTGAAACTGTAGAGAAATCGCACAGAGGGCATGTGACAAACTACCACACATTTCACCCAACCCACTATGTAACGTTCCCAATTCTTTCATCTGTTTTCATACAATTTTACATTATTTGACCGAACACAAACCTGATTGTCACGTAGCCTTCGAATACAGTCAACTAATGTACTTGAATATCTGTTTAAATTTGGCTGATATTTTTTTTAATTGTTCTTTTAATTTTACTTCCTTTTATTGAGTATACAAAAATACAATTTTCAGGAAGGGGAATCGGCCAATTATAGGGCTGTCATTCAACCCAATGGGTGAAATCAGGCGGTGGTGGTGGGATTCAAACACACGTCCTCCGGTATGATAATTTGGTGAAGTTACCACCGGGCCACCACCACCCAAATGTCTGTGCAAGTTTGCTTACCCTCAACAACGGCTTAACTGCGTTGAATGAGTGTGGATAACTTTCTTTTTCAAAAGGGAGCAGATCTTTATTGAACGTTACTGGCCTAAGCTTATTTCTGGTTACGAATCTTAAAATCAAAATGGCCGTATTTTTAATAATGATGGACTTTCGGTATCCCACCCCCACAGTGACTGTACCATATCTTTTGAAGATCATATTGTTCCTAGGTCGAATCAAGATGTCCACATAAAACAGTGGCATCCTGATACTTCCCAAGCTGTCTTAAGTTTTAAGCTCCACGGAGACGTCTTGCGGATCACGTTTGGGACTTCTTTTGAAGGATGTGTGACGGAGGGGTGACGAAAGTCTGTTTGTGGGCTGCCTTAGTCCCGTAAGCCCCGAATTCCATGATATATGTCGGTCGATTGCCTCGTGTGTTTGCGTCCGCGTGCATTTCGGGTGCTTCCCCCCCGGTCTAAACAATCGTACCCATCACCAGAACACACCACCAAATACCTAGAAGTCATCATAGACAGCAATCTACGGTGGTCCTCTCATGTGCTAGCCTATGTTGGTAGACTGCGTCACTTATCCTTTCAAATACGCAAGCTAAGAATTTCGAGTGAAGCATGAAACTATATGTTCCTTTGCTTATCAATGCATTTGTCCTGTTATACTTTATTTTTCGCCTGTTATTTCCCCTAGATTACTTAGGAAGGATTTCATTACTCTTCGTCGCGGTTTGGCAATTATCAGCCGTGTATTTCTCTTATTCCTTCAAACACTCTGATCACAAAATTGTGTGATTTTCATATTACTTCATGTGAGAATTTCACCCATAAGATACTGAATGACCCCAGCCATCCGCTCAATCCCAACTTATTTGCTTGCCGTTCCCACGCTTCAACCCGGTCCAATTTTCCCTGCATGCCCTCTTGCATAAATACTTATCGCAACTCAACGGTTCCCTATCTGGCTCGTATTCTCACTGAAACGGTGAGGATCAGTAACAAACTAATTTTAGACCTACAAAGATGAACGCTTTTTTAAGTTTTGTCATTGATGTATATGAGTTTTCATTTCATTTTTATCCCATTATAACAGTGGACACATTTTTGACTGAAATGTAGGCCCAGTTGCCTGCAAAAGTCATTTATGTATAATACAAAACAATGCAATTTGATACAGTACAGTTCTGTGTCCCAGTGGCATCAGCGGACTATGTTCCATTCACGCATCCATCATCGTTACTCAGATTCGTATCTAATTAATGCACAGCTTGACGATTATATTCCATAAGTCTGTCACCACCAAAACAATTCCTGCCCTTCAAGTACCAAACAGTCGAATCAAACGTTTTGTCCGTATATCCAAAACGCAGTAAGACATCTCTGGCAAACCCACTTTGTTTGAAGTGGAGATAACAGAGCTAATGAATTTGCTCAACTATAGCCGTCTTTGTTGATCCGTCTATGTGCGACTTTGGACCGCTTTCCGTTCCTTATATTTTAATCAGAAGAAATCCGCATTTATCCGAGGTGTACACTCATCCACCACATTTCTGTATTGCAATTAATTGATTGGTAGAGAAGGCGAATCAAAACCAACTGCAAACTGCTGCCGATGGATGTTACAACTAATCTTGGGAGAAATGGAGGATTTGATTTGTTTTGATGATGTATTCGTCGTGTAAATGAGGCGTGAGCTGAAAAGCTGGGATGGATTTGCATTGCTGATGAGACCCACAGCTGTCCAGTACTTCCCAGCTTTTCAGCTCACGCCTCATTTACACGTTACAACTAATCGTCAGTCAACATTGATGGTGTTATATGATAGCAGCATCATGCGAGAGCGATTTGTTTTAAACATCAAGTGGACCAATAGCGTGGTGGGATCGCATATTTTCCACAAAAATTGAGGTCCCGGGAGAAGCCTCAAATACACAGTCAGAAGAACAATCGACGATTAAACGAATAACACTGCCATATATACAAGGAATCTCGGGAATGGCAGTCAGATTGTTACAACCATCAGGAATTTCAGTTGCACACAAAACAACAGCGAAAATGAGGGTTGTCCTGTCAAGACCAAAGCATCAACCACCAAAGGACGATTCCCCAAACGTCGTATACAAGTTAAAGTGCCGAGACTGCGACAAATACTACGTGGGACAAACCAGCAGAAAGCTCAAGACACGACTCCACGAACGCACACTGGTGGTCAAACGACACGAGAAGAAATCACAAATCTCAATCCACATGGATGCTGAGAATCATATCTTCGAACTGGACAGAGCAAGAATAATCGGAAGAGGACCCACTAAGTCTATACGGGAATTCATCGAAGCATGGCACTCCAGAACGGATAATATAAATAAGCACACAGAACTATAACCTATCTACCATTATCTGAATAAACACTGGTAACCCGAGGATGCCCCAGCTAGAACTGGTCCAAAACCAGTTCTAACCAATTTGGAACCTGTTCAAAACCGATTTGCGGCTGCTTTAGCAAAGCCAGTCGACCAATGAGAAAAAGAATGGTTACCATGAAAAACGGAACAGCCAATCAAATCACGGCAAACGGTTGCCATTGACCAATAGGATTAAAGGGACACAAACAGCCGATAACAACCCTGAGACAGAACCATATAAGCCATGTCCCACTGGGGATTGGAGCTTCCTCGAAGTCACCCCGATGTTGCCTAGCTTGGCTACGAAACGTCTGTGAACAACACTTTCTGCTCGGAGAACTTACAAGCACCAGCATCCGCATCCCGAGCTACAATCATTCCACATCATTTCAAACCCGGAAGTGTATTATGCAAACTATGTGAGAACGGAGCCAAAACGACCAGTGTGTAGAGAATGAAATGAGTATAGATTGTGTGAAGAACATTGACGGGCGATGAACAAAGATCATCCGCAGGTTTTGTCTATGTGAGGACACTGGAAACCAGCGGAATAAATCGTTTTAGTTAGAAAAAATTTCCACACAATTATAATTGTCAGTATTGATCACTGCGTCGTGTTGTGTTTAACCTTTGCGTTGCAATTCCGACCCGTTTTGGTTTCACAGTCAGCACGGAATTCGTGTAAAATGAACTGAAAACACGGGCAGAGGGAGAGATGAATCAAGTGGATTGACAAGCTTTGAGCAGTTCACGTGGAGGGATCCAAATACGCAATGGGATTTCAAATGGGAACTACGCTTAGGCGAGCTATCAAAGCCCGAGCAAGGTGACTGGCTGCCAGAGGGGATCAGTGTTAGCCACTCTGTTGACAGTCATAAAAGAAGTGATTATGGCAGCGCAGAAACTATCTATTCTGTTTTAAAAATATTAATGAAGAAGTATTGAACGATACATATGCTTTTCAGCACACTGAACACTGCAGATTAACGGCGAAGAACTTCCGTGCCCATGATAAGAGAGATTTCGTGAGACTGTAAATAGTCCCTGTTCTACCGCATTCTAAGTGCTTTGTCCTCCACTTCTTCTTGAGCAAATCGGTACAATTTGCAAACTGATTCTTTTGCATCGTTCTGCTACGGTCTCAGTTTTTCATCCGTTTGCTATTCACCGCATTCACCGCGATTCTTTTCAGTGTGACTCACTCTCTATAAAACTCAGCTTCGTTTGGGTGAAAACTGACATCTACGGACGGAACAGGTACAATAATATACGACACACAAGATTTAGGAATTTTGAGGTATTTAAACATTACAATCCAAATGAAATATCCAATAACTTCTTCAGGAGAGAAATCAAACGGCTAAATATATTTGGTTTCTTGCATCATAAGTTAAACGATAGGCTTCCCCATAGAGTTCCTCAATCGGATTCCAATCGATTTTAGGGGAAATCCGCCACACCTAGTGGGGGGTTCTGCATGCCACTCTGTCTTCGGTGGGTGGTTGAACCAAATGTGAGAAGACTACTTCGGGACTTATATCTCAGCTGATAGAGAACCTGGAGCACGTGGTGCAGCGGCGTGAACGGAGTCCGGTGTGTGATTTTTATCTCGTTCCTACAGCTACGGATATTTTCAGAATTAAGACACAAAAATAAAACGATAATTTCTCCGGAACCTGGAAAACATGAATTTAGATGTGATTGAGAGATTCACACAAAGTAAGCGCAGAGAAATTACACAGACTGGCAGACAAGAATGTTTATACTGAGTTGGAGGGTTTCATGTACCCTTCAAATGCACGGTTTTCCACGAGCATTTCGCACCACACCACTAATCCACTAGTATGCATGCATAGGCCCAAGGGCGGTGATTTTCAATGCAGTAGGGAAGGAGAGAACGGAGTAGTAATCCAGATTTATCAGACCAGGATGTAAACGTCCACTGGCACGCAATGGCTTGTATTCCGATTGCCTCTGGATCTACAACTGCGTGTAACGGACATTTTCACCGCACTTCGGGATTTCGAGCTCATCAAATAGCTACAAAACCAGATTGCTTCAAAATCGAGCCAGTTCACTTTACACACTACACTCAGAGTTCCATGTCTCTTCGTCTAGCAGTCAACAGAGCGTATTCAGCATTGAATTGTTAACGACAAGCTCGATATAGTAATATGAAATTCTATCGAGGCTGATGAATTCTAGTGACATTTTTTCTAGCACGAATGTCATTTTTTGAAGTTTTGTTCCAAACTGACAAGTGTCAATCCCAGCACAAATTCACTTTTGAAATCGATTCATTGTATGATCCGAAAAGGGTTTTTAATATTCAGTGCACAAGCTCACAGAAGGTTTACGCTTATCGTATGGTTGAATTTCTTTAGCCCCCTTCCCCCTCGCCCGCCTTCCTCCTCCTCTGGCCACTAGTGACACATATATTCCTACTGATCAAGTACAGATCACCTTGCAACAGTACTTTATCCGACTCTTTCCTTCGACTGTTTTGCCCTTGAGTTGCACCGTAATAATGGATATTCAGAAAATCCACCCGTGGGGATGAATTTGAAATATTAACGACAGGGAAACAAGGAAGTTGGAAGCATGTGTTCATATCATTCCCTTAGTTTATCCCCTTGGCTGCTATAAATGTTGCTATCCTCACTCAAGAACGCTTCCTAAATCACATCCACTCCACTTTATGTGTTCATATCCATGTCCGTAAACCTTCACAGGCTTCGGAAACGATACAGCTAGTCAGCACAATTCAGATCTCAGGTGCTGAAGGGCTGGGAGGAATCGTGCCTTATTTGAGATTAACTTCCTCGAGTAAAATCTTTTCAAGATCCTTGCCAAATGACCTTGCATCAATCGGTTAATTATGTCAACTCGTGGACGGTATCAATCCACTTCAAGTTCAATGAAAACAGAACGTGCGAAACCGTATTTCAACACCAACTTGTCCGTGGTTGTGCGGCCTACGGAGGCACCAAATCAGAGGCGTACTATGTTTATAGAGCATGCGCTCAGTCGTTTCATAGTGTGTTTCATTTCCCTACTAAAAAGAGCGGTGCTGATTGTTCGTTGTTGCGGTTACAAGTGCACATCGAGTGTGTAAACCTCAGTGCATCACTGATGTGCGTGCACGTGTGTGTGTGTGTGTACGCGCAAGCCGAAGCGGTGCTTCACACACTCGGTCCTGAGAGAGAGGTCTGACGCACTACACAGACGCTTACAAATAAGTATCACTGTCTATTGATCAT
>UZAN01039398.1:66118-76955 GCA_900618425.1 Echinostoma caproni | reverse complement strand
GATGAATGCACAAATTTGTATAGACAAATGGTGTCCACGCCTGCAAGCGAATGGACTCTAAATCAGACGTGTGGTTGCATGACCCTGTACTCTTGCTTATTTTTGTGTACACGCTTGTTTCACGCGTATCGGATCGATAACATAGATTGAGGTGGGTTGGCACGCCCCCCCCCACATAGGTCTTACAAACATCTACCACACGCACGTAAGCATTAGTACTACTGTCACCGAATGCATACATTCTGATGCTAAGTGAGAAATTCACTTGGTAACACCCATCTATCCATCCACCCACACACCCACGCACAAGCGCACGCATTGAAGAGTGCGCANNNNCAGATGTACATGCGTGTACATGTTTCAAAGACCATTTTACCGGCTTACACCTGTACGGACCAGTATTAGCAGGTCGGGATCGTCGTCAGGCTCTTTGCACCATACAACTCAACGTCACCGGCTCTGCCAGTTGCTGGCTCCACTGGCCGGCAGCTGGTGGGTTCTCATGGAAGTCAGCATTATTATTAATATTGTTATTAGTACAATGATTGTTGTTCTCTCTCACTGTGCTACGCGCTCACATAACGATATGTGAGTGTGTATGTGCAAATTCCGTGTGTGCTACTCTACAGCCACGTAGGTATTGTTATTGTTGGTAGCGGTGGTGGCAGGGGGGGGGTAGCGGTGGTCGATAATTTGCATGCTGTGTATGTGTCACCTTGTTTACAGGCCGGTTCCTCTAAGTGGCAGGATGCTCTGGCAGCTGAAAATATTTGTTTATCGATCCGCAGCGTCTGGCTGACTGGCTAGTTGGTTGGATGATTGAATGGGGCCGGTTACACTCGGGTTTGACAACATTTGTCATCGCGATCAGTCAGTCAGTCAGTCACCCCGTGGATGCGGGTTCATCTACCATACAATCAGTGGAATCCAGCAATACGGGTCACACCCGTTCGGCTATTTTTTTCAGATTCCTTCGGTTACTTAGATTCTATTTGATTCCGCATTCCTTTAGGCAACGCCAAAATGAAACTGGTATAACAAAGCGCAAATGAACCGTTGCTGTCTATACACTTCTGTCCGAGCGACCATTCCATCCGTAGCGTGTAGTGCTCTGTTATGCTTTGCGCCGCGTATATCCGTTGCCTACCATTAGGTTGCACAGCACTATATCCCAGGTGAATACCACAAGTGCAAAGAACACAAGATATAGCACAGTAAAAAATAGTAGCACACGGGAACACGGGAACAGCGGACTAGCGCTAAGTTCGTGAGTGGATGATAGTTCTAGGAGCAGAAGCTACCTAGGCGAAACACAGAACGCACGGTTGGCTATCGATCTCTCAGGCCTCCCAAAACACGAGAGAGAAGACACGGATAACTGACCGTAGCCTAAGCTTAAGCTGTCATCTGGGTTGGTGATGAGGTACCTGTGAAAACTGCTTTCAGCTCATGGAACCGGTGAGGATAAATTCAGTCAACCCGAGCTGTGAAAACCAATTCTTATCGCTTTATCAGCGGCAGATCGGTTGGTCATATTTCTCAGTCTGTATCGCTGTATCTCGTCCTTTTTACCAGTTTGCTGTCATTCATGCACACATTATGAACGGGATCACTCACTACATGGTAAGATGTTTTGTTCTTGCAATCGAGCTTTCCAGTGGAGTCATGTGCCCATAAGTGCTGTGCGAACCGATCAGATCTTGTAGTTCTGCTCAGAAGTCAATCCAATTTCATGCTTACTTTGCCCATCTTTCTGCTATCAAATTTTGAAACCAGCTTCATGTAAACCACATGAACTCCAATTTAGTGAATAACAAATTCAATTTTGGAGGCATCGCAATTCGATTTTTGGTACCATCTTCTTCCACGTTTGAATGATGGGTGATTCTTCTTATAAAGGTGGAACTAGTATTTATGAGATTGTTCTCTGGAGTAAATTATTTATGAATAACTGTTATGATTCCATGCGATCCTTGTGGTACGGTAACTGGTAACCTAAAGACCTAGACTCAACCACTGTTAAAGTCAAGCCGCAAATCGATTTATCCTAATTCATGAGTTTTTAGCTCCCTGCGCACCAGGGTCATTCATCACTGCATACAGTCACCAAGTAAAATACAGCATCGTAAATTCAAGAGAAATGTGGCGTCAAAATTTGAAAATGGATATCATTTATGTAGGAATTTCAAAAGTTTTCTCTAACTGATGCTCTTTGTGCCAGAAATCTCGAAAGATATGGGATAACAGAAACTGTAGGCAGTGATACCAGCATACACAAGTTTATAACGACACCTAGTTACAGAAGTGGATACGCATTGTTTAAGCCCTGTGTGTAATGGGTGAGTGTTGCCTGATAGAATATTGTTGCAGAAGTTTTCACAATAGGTAAAATGTTTGTGGGCGATAAAGGTGAGCAAGTGTAACCAGGGGATAGTGTATTCTGAGTAGCACGTTCCGCGTTTACCGTAGCATCAAGCACGCAATGAAATTCGGTCCGGAAGGTATTTCAAAAAACAGTGCGTCATCAGATAGAGGCCATGAATATTTGTTTGATATTCCGTGGCACAGGGTTGTTAATCGGCTTTAGAAAAGCTACCCGCGTCAGTTCAGCGCGCAGAATACGCGCGACCTAGGAATCGTCACCACAGTCGTAATCGAAACACGGCATTGCACTGTTAATCACCAGCGGAAATCTACCGAGANCGAGATCAGGAAGTAGCGAAAAAACGGGGGGGGGGCAGATATAAAAATTAGTTCAATAAAGGAGATCAAGGGGATTAAATAAAGTGCACAAAATATTATCACTGACTAAATGTGTAACAACCGATGCCCAAGTATCAATTTAAGATGTCACAATATGAATTTAAGATGTCCGAGTATCAACTGAAGATGTCGTGTTACTATGTGGATAGTAACGCACAGTACACNCCTAACTGCACATTGATCGATGGCCCCCCAAAATTGCTCGTTTGCTTGGTCAAGTGAGAAATGTGGTCATCGTGTGAGAGACCCCACCAAACCCTAAAGCGCTCCTTTTTGTTTCGTGTTCGACCAAGTCTTCGTCGGTTTGCACATGATGACATAGCTCTGACTGAATTGTGGGTTGCATTGTCCAGTTTGTGTGTGCAAACAAGTAGACAAGATCATCGTCGGTGCATATTTTTTTGGGCGTGGGACGATATTTTAAGGGGCCATAGATCAGTATGCAGGTAGAACTCACATGGATATGGTTAAACAGGGGTCCCATTGAACGTTTTCACTCTGTACTGTGCAAGGTACCATGCACGCAGCAAAATGATATCTTAAATCGATACTCGGACATCCTAGATTCTTATTGTGACATCTTAAATTCATATTCGGACATATTAAATTGAAATTGGTACATCTAAAACTGAAAATGGCATGGACTGTTAGCCTCTGATTTTTTGGTGTTGTCAATGCTGCTGCTGCTGCTTTTGTTGTTCGCCAACTTTAGCACCTAGCTAATTAGATAGCATTGTCTCTGACGATTAGATCATTACAGGGAAACAACACGCCGAATACTGGTCAACTGTTTTAGCAACGCTACTATATCCTTTTAGACAATAAGTTAGCACCATAGAAATCGTAGATCATTTCTGCCCAAATTCGGTGGTTCGAGGCGATCTCAGCACCGATCCCGATTTCGTTTTTTTCCACCGGTGGTCCACAAGGACCGCTCGGAGGACCATGAGCTTTACGTCCTTCTCGATAACGTTGATGCACAGGTTGACTTGTCCACCAAAGCAACAAAGCCAGACAGAACAGGGATTAGAACTGATAGATGGTTTGATCATCTTCCTGTCGGGTAGTCGAAGAGATGGTCGAACTATTGAAATGGGTATCCTCAGAGGACGACGGGAAGTTCACCTATTTTGTAGTATTGTATCCTCAATGTGGCTCAATTGAACTTCCGATATTTCAGAATGTCATGTCAAACACTTACATAGTCCTCATAATATTCTCATTTGTTTCTCAGGAAATTATAAAACTGTAAAACCGGTCGCGTACCTTCATGATATTTCAGTGATCGTTGATGCTGTGAACCCTGAGTGAACGCCGTTCGGTCTGTTTGACCTTTTTCATTTTCTTATTAGAGGCAGTTCTGTGCTGGACAGAGTGATCACAACCCATCCCAGCTTATTCTCCCTCAAACTAATGACCCCAGTTTCTACCACTGACCATAGTATTCTTCTTGTTAGACCAAAGGTATACTCTCGCACTGCCTATCAAGCATTCATACGTTCTACTTAGATAAACTTTCATCTAAGGGACTTTTCACCAAACCGTATCTCTCTTTTCAATCGTTCAGTTGTGATTGTTCAGTCTTGGTTTGTTTCTTGTCCATCACTTTTAAATGTGTCAGTCCGTTCACAGAAACAATTAAATCGATATTTAACTTGTGTTGTCCAATGAAAATCCTGTTTGTCTGTAATGGTAGAATCACCTCACTCTTTTTGAAATCACTGAGAAGGTACAAAGAAGTGGCCTACAAATCTCGTCTTGCACCACTTGTAAAGCACTATTCTGAGTTAATCAGGTCTGAGCTAACGTACCTCAATGCAATCTTCGCCGCCGAAATTCTGCGAACAACGAACACCAGGCTCTTATGGCAATCCCTCATTCCTATGCAATGAATCCAGTTCATTGTCTTTTTCCAATGATTTAACCTTTAAGCTTCTTCGATTCTGCAAAGCATCCTCAGCTGCAGGCCCTGATGGTCTATCTCCGGCACTTCTGAAATTTGAAGCAGCTTCCCTAACCAATATGATGACATACATCGTCAATGAGTCCCTATCTTCCGGGTCGATTCCGTATTCTTGGCTTCCAGTGACCATTATTCCGATCCCCAAATCCACGTCCTCAACTGTTTTAGCGAAACGGTTTCGTCTTATCGCGTTGACCTCAGCGGCTCAAAAGGTAACTGATAAAGCCATCCTGAGCTGATTGCAGTCAATCACCACAATTCCATACTACCCCCTTCAGTTTGCATATAAACCAAACAGATCTAAATTGGACGCCGTGTTCGCTCTAATGCATTTTATCAGCAAGTGATTGAATAATTCGGTCATGTCTGTCCGTTGTGTTTTTCTTGGCTATTTGTCTGCTTTTGATTCTGTTTCTCGGTCATCCCTTCTTTTCAAAATTGAACCTTTTAGCACTTTTTTTGAATGAATGGGTAGTTTACGTTAAAATCAATAAATATGTTAAAGTCTCCTTGAGGTTCACAGTGGGCGTATGATGTAAAATTATTCAGTACAACTGACGAGAATATGCCCTATTTTCTTGTCTCACTTGCCATAGACTTCAAGGTGACTCACACAACAAGCACAAGTGCTCATTTGGACTGCGCAGAAAGTTGAATTCGAATGAAATCTGTCAAGTTCAGGGTTAATCAGTATTTTTTCGATCAGAGAACGCTTACGAAAATTCCTGTGTTACGCTTTACACAGACAGCATCCTTTGCAACAAAGCTATGGCTTGATGAGTTTACAACTATCTTTTGGATGGCACTCATGTGAAACATTAGTGACTGCGATCCGTTATTATCTCCATCAGAGAGTCTCTGATAGGAAATCCAAACCCCAATGAATGATGGATGACGAGGAGTTTGTCAATAAAGTATTCAGAACAATCGATAGTGTTCAGCACCAAGAGAGTATTTGACAACAGTACCTCAAATATGATACTTAAAAACAATCTAGTCATTTTTTTCTCATCATCGGCATAATACAAACGTACTGATGGAGGTTTTTCGTGGAGATTTTTCCTAACATCTCCGCTGATGGATGTAGACGTACAGTGTTAATTAAGGGATCAACAACTAAAAGTTTCTAATAGGTATTAGAAAACGAAAGACCAGAACAAATGAGATTAGTTTCGATCTAATCAGAAGAAAAATGCAACTGCACGAATGCGAACTCTGATTCGAGTCAATAATATTTCACTTCTCTTCCCCCAAATAGACTAACCACTCCTTTTCAGGACCTCTTCCTGTGTCTCAATGTCGGGAATGATGCTATTTGACCTGGAGTGCAGTTCTGATTGTTGAAGTTGGCATGATACGGGTATCTATCGGTTGACTTTAGTTCGAGACTCCAAAGATCATTAAAGATTAAGAGGCCCCGATGTATATTATTTGAGCCCAGTGCTCACGTGCCTCAATTCTGACACTATCATTTGACTTTCTCAATATGGCATTTACTTGGGTATCATCTCTAATAGTTGATTCTCCTTTTTGAATTTTGACCAACAACTAGCTATTAGATCAAACTAAACTAATTAGAGGACATCATGGTTACTATTAGGCGGCCTGCTGCTTTAATCGTATGTCACAAAAACTGGTTGAAATTTGCCAGGCACACGATAATCTAAAAGATACAAAACCTGAGTTACCACTGTTGTCCTTGAAATTACATCAACAATTTTGAACAAGGCAACGGGTTGAAATCAGAATTCTCACCTTGTGTTGTTTTCATCTATACGGCCATTACCATTCTCTCTAGGTGTGTTAGTTTCTGAACTGAGCTCAGTGAAGACTGAATAATAATAATACATTCACAGTAGAAACCATTACTTCAATTACCGCCATAAAAACCTGTATGAAGTTGGAGAAAACCACCGATCACTCGCAACCGGTGTGGTACTTTATCTCTTTTCTATTTCATTTACTGTTACATTATTGACCGCTGTCGGCAGTTTACCAAGTTTACTGACATTTAAAAGCTATTGGTTTTTTACTTTATGATATTCGATATGTAGAGCATTCGGGATATTTCCCATGGTTTACGATCTGACCTAATGGTTGCCTAATTCTTTTCACGAAAGTTGAATTTTCTTATAATACACTAATCAAGCTTTTATATTCAACCTCGGTTTCAATAAAGTTGTGAATAATCGTTCTGCCCTCATGTCAACCAATTGCTCTGGCTGAAATCGGAAAAAGTCAGTTCCTTTCCATAAAATAAACGGATAAAACTTTTTGATTTTTGGACCTAACTTTGAGTTCGGGATAGCGCTGACCCGGGGAAGTTTGCTACAGCTTTCTGAGAATTTTCCCTGAACAACATGGTGAGAAGTGCGTTCTGATAAGGATTGTTGATTGGATGATTGAGTCTCGACCAATCAGGATTCACTCAAACACTGGTCCATGAAGTAATTCGCATGAATCAATCTGTTTACCAGTACAGTGAGACTACAGATGCCAGAGGTAGGTTATAAGTTCAATTTCTACTACTACTACTTTTATTAATTCACAAGACCGTGCTGGAACGAGGAGAGTTATTCATTTAAAGATAAGCATCGGATAGGGGTAAATAAAGTAAAAAAATTCAGAACACAGGTTATAGGCGAACATACGTTTCCGGTGAGTTCCTTATCGAGCCAGTACAATCAAATTTATGTGAGAAAATAACGGGAAGGAAGTAACAAAAACGAAACATCTAATTTGTAACAATTGGTTAGTATTTTACTGATCGTCTCTTCATCGCTGATCACCAGCCTGATAGTCTGTATGTCTCATCTGTAGTTGCAAAAGTAAATCCCTTATTTCACTCGCGAATTTCGCGGGAATCCAATAACCGCTTCTTGGTGCATGCAACCTATTCACAAGTGTGAGCAGTACCTTACAACACTACCACTACCACTACTTATACTAGAGCTGCTTATATTGTCTGACAAACAAAGTAGCTCGTATTCAGTAATTATTACTTCGCCGAATAGAGATACTAATTTTGCATCAACATCATGTTTTGTGGACTTGCTACTCACATTTAGGGTCAGTCACCGAATTTCGTTTACACTTTTTTTATTACGCATGCGTTGGGTCGGGTCAAGAGCGGGACGGAGAGAAAACTATATGCAATGCGGCGAAAGCCATTGGAGACTGAATGTTTATATAAACTGCTTTGGGAGCAGACGGGATGGAAGATTGTGTCAGCAAATTCCGACTATTTTCTTTTTGGCTTAGATGTGGTCCCTGGTCTCTTTAGACTATCGATCATGAACCAAATACCGAGTCGAAGTGACTTGGCCACACTGACTATACTAGGTGTGAACCGATAAACTGTTTGAATGACCTGGACATTCGAACAATAAGTTAAACTAGGCAATGCTCACGAACTTTTCGGCCATCGATTCGGAATGTCGTTTCTCTCGGTCCATGATTAATCTTTATTCCCCAAGACACCATATAGGTAATGATGTATTAGTCTGGAGGTGAATCACTGAAAATGAACTCGTTTACTACTAGTCTTCTCAAAATGTGTGACAATGGATGAGTGAGTTGCAAGGCCAGGATACACAATTCACTCTTCCATGGCTCTGTACAAGCCAAAACAAAAATGTGATCCAACCATAACCTTGCTCTTTTAATGTAACATGTAAATTAGGTTGGAATGTCTTCACTCATATGATAACCCTGGATGCTGGCGCTAAATCCGCTAGGTGAAATCCCTGCATTAAGCTCACAAAGATGGGTTGTGTTATATCGTGCATAGTCAAAACGAAAAGCGTTCTGATGAGCTGCCCAGTGGCTGTGAGGCCCCGGGTTCAACCTCCAGTTGGAGCAATGGATTTGCAATACTGATGATATCCAACTAAGTCCAAACATCCATTTAATGCTTCGTGGCTTTTCAATTTACGCTTCAATTTAGTATATAATTTCAGCTAGCCTGAAAAGTACATCTTTTCGAAATCATACACACTGAATGTTTCGTAACTTGGATTACCGTTTATCTCCACCAAACTGTCGTCTTGTATGTTTTTGGGTTTGCCATTTCAGTAATGTGTCATTATGTTATTAAATATCCTGATAGGATTGACGATCACAATGTTGCGCGGAGCCATAATTCGACAACGGAATCCGACAGCACACAACTGGGGACTTGGAATGGCAAACGACTTACCATTCCATTCGGATAAGATTAATGCTTTGATGTCAGACGACAATGAACCTGCTTGCCAGCAACATTGCGTGATGGTGGCAGCATTTGAACTGCCGCCCTCTCCCTCGTGATGTGGTAAGAGGAAATCAGCGGTCAGAATCTTTCGGTATGCTTTAAAGCTTTATAAATATCACGTGAATGGTTATTTTATTCACGCTGGTTTATTATTTCTCTCTGTACCTGGTTACTCCCCCCCCTCACAATTGTCTTTATTGTTCCCTTTCATCCGAATATCAATTTTTGTGACGTAAATACGCTCACACACACACACACACACGAGGTTTATAAGCCAAGCGCTTCGTTTGATGAGCAGATAATGACCAGGCGAAAAATCACCGAATTTCGGCATAATGTAATCACAGCTACTCGGTTCTCATCTATCGGTGCGTGAAAGGTAAGCGGGTGTCACGGATTCAAATAATCGATATGACCTTGGAGAATTTGCACAAAACTATACAAACACCAATGCACCACACATTCGCACCCATGTGCATAGGATGCGATGTACATACATTGGCAAACATGCAAAATAGTCGAAAATGGTTGTCCCCGTATCGCGATGCCTAGTCTGTGTGCGTTCACGCGCGTCTCTAGGCTACCCTTGATAACCACGCAATGAATAATTGTCTGAAACTGGGTTGGGCTAAAAAAAGAGCTGACACAAGTCGGTAATTCACATGAAAAATTGATTCATACACACACACACACACACTCCGAGAACATAATTGAAATTGCATGATAATCTAACTAGGAGCTCGGGCCAGTGACCGTACAGACGGAGAGAGAAAGAGCTCAACTTGATTGAATTGCGGAGTTGGTCATGAGTCACTCATTGTGCCGTGTGTATTGGGTGGCACGGAATAAGAAACGGCATGAACACGCAAACCGAACCGTACATACGTAAATGGCTCTTTGTAGTACCCATACACGCCTACCGGAAAGATGTACGTCAAAGAAAACATTAGACCATCGTATTTGGAGGCTCCAGAGATGCCTGGACTCAGTAGGGCGCTCTCTCTTTCTCTGAAACTCTGACAAATTTCGGATCAGCCTCTCGAATCCGAAATGGATGCCTCTTTCATTCTATTGCACGGAATCGACTGTTCAAGACGAAGTGACTTTGCAATTTTTTCTCTGTGCTCCGGGTTTATCTGTGAACCAGACAAACACTGATTGCTAAATGACGTGCAAAATGACAAACAGCGTCCGATAAGTGCCTGTTTCAATTCTCCACCCTTCCTACTTCCTTGCGGGTTTTGGTTTCCAAGTTATCAGAAAATGTCATTTCTCGACTAGCAGACCTAGATCGTGTCTTACTCATATAAAATACTCGGCCATCGTTATCTCAGTCCTTTCAATTTAGTTTACGGCATGATGCACAGGAGTGATTTTTTACTAACTGTACTATAATATTCATGACTTAGCCCATTGCTGTCACCAATACGTAATGCACGGTAGGAGATTACTTCCGGGTAACACGATCCAGTGTTATGGAGTCAATGGGGTCAGCACGAAATGTCGCAAAATAATCCTTTTGGGGCTGTTGAACCAACTCGTACCCGTGGTCAACCACAGACGCTCTCAATGAACATCGAGGAGACACTGCGGACAGCAGGTATTTCATGGAATGGGGAAGGGAAGTGCAAGCAATCTGCAAGACAAGGAAAATACAAACAACCATGAACCAAGGTTACAGTACTATGTTCAAAATAACATTATTTGAGTAAATAACATGTAAGGTTTTGTTTGTCGTTTAAAGTCAAGATTGAGTAAGTATAAAATGGATAGTAGTGTAGTGTAGTGAGGTACTACTCGCAATATGTGTGAGTAGTATGTTTGATGTGTGCATGAGGAAGCGGTTGACGGATTCGCAA
>UZAN01039398.1:43827-55793 GCA_900618425.1 Echinostoma caproni | reverse complement strand
CACATGTGTGCGAAAGTGTGTGTGTGTGTGTGGTACAGTTTCTCTGACAAGGTAGTTGCCAAATCGAACAAGAACGTCCGATAGTAACCAACCACGAAGGTGGCTGATTTCATTTCTGTACGGTATATCACATATACAGTTGCCAATCATTGTGTTCCGTGCCGCTGACAGTGGATCGTGGTGGCACGTTACCACTGGTGGTTCGACTGCTCCATGGTCCAATGAATTACAAACCGAGGAATTTGTTCTTTGTTCACTCACTAATTACACTTTTGTGGCCTCTCAATCCATTTTATCAATGAGATTGGTTACTATAAGATGGCCAGAGAGATAGAGAAGGAGCACGTGGCTAAATTAGCTTCGTTCTCCGATTTACTAGGAACATACAAGTGCCAACAAACAATGATTCACTTACACACAAATGTGCTGGTCACTCAGGAAAGAATAACAGAATTGCTGGTCTAAACATTTAATTTAGGATCATATCGAAGCCAAATATTCAGAGAATCGAGCCGATTGAAATGTGGTTTCATCAATGATATAGTCGTATACCAGCATGGTCAGCAAACCGACAAATTTGACCAGTTCCTTGGTGCACATCCATTGGTTGCTACCCCAATACAAATTATTGGTTGGCTACTCTACTCCAAAAGGAAGTTTTTTCTCTCGCGTTGCGCACGGAAGCATTATACCTTTTCAACTTAAAGTAAATCCGTTGTAAAATTAAGTGAATCCAACCAATCGCTTCCTATTAGGAACCCCACAAGATATATAGTGTCCAGTGAGGCCGATTGGATAAACAAAATCGATATTGATTCAACAATTCTCGTGTACTCGAGGTGATCGGAGTGCTGAACGATTTGTATTCATACGGCTAGAATGGAAGCGTAGTTATGTGAATTTTGGATTACAAGTGATTCAAAACACTCAATAAGAGGAAAATGTCGATTTAAAGACTTCAATCAAGTATCCGGTATTCGACTAAGACCAACCGTTTGATGAGGGGATCAAGTTGGCTATGTCAAGGAGGCACACGGGAAGTCGGAAGCGCCAATTTCCGTCCTCTAGTGGACACAGGCCAGCAAGTGAGATCAGAATCTGCGTTTAGAATTAGCTGTTGCATATACCCAACCTCTCAGAGACTGTGCACTTGGACACATTAGACACAGCTGAGACGATAGATGTTTCGCACTATTTCGCACACAATCTAAATCGTGTGATCCAAGCTCTCCAGTTGCACTGGCTCCAAACTGAATACCAACATCAGAGTAGCACGTACACCGACACTTCAATCGCGAGCAATTTCACCCACAGACACGAACACGTAACTTTTTGATAAAGGGATCACCCCTTCCTCGTCTCAACTAATTTTCCGACCGAGTGGGAAGATGTGTCCCGAATGACAAGAAACCTTGACATGCTTTGCACCAGCAGGATTAGGAGTCCGAATGTTTGCTTAACAATACTTGTTTGAGTGATTTTAATCTCAAACGTTCCGCGTAAATCCTCGATTTTCGAAAGTAAACTCCTTGAATTCTCTTTCCACTCGAACGTCCGATTAAATCGCATATATGTGATCGTGTTTTTATCATCATTCCAAAGTAAATTCATTCAACTTTTTTGGACTGTTCTACTGTACGAGATCGGGGGAACGAATTTAAAAATTATCGTTGATTTTACTTCATTGCTATGAGGCTTGAAGACGTACCACATGAGAAGACTGGATAAAATCGTTACTCTACAGCATGTGTGTACATCAAAAGCGAAGTTGTGAATAGATAAAACAATAAAATGAATGTCCCACAATCGATTGATTGCTTCTATTTTTATTTCGTTACTAGTTTACCTACACTGAGTGCAAGCTCTCTGTCAATAGATATTACGCGATCAATAAGTATTTGACAAGTAATTGGCTGGGACATTTCCAGACGATCGTCGTTTGTCTGTTAGCAAACAGATGAAGTGCAATGATATGTTTGTGTGTATGTGTGTAATTGCTTTATGGGTCACTTAGGTGAACTTACCGTAATACGTCTGTAATAGAACAGACTTGGACGTTCACTGAACCCGACTGCCCAAGTTCGTAAAGACCAGACATGAAAATGAGGTTGAAACACCAAATGTCTATCTAAGAACAATGGTACTTCAGCGCTAGTGTTTACCTTCTGTTCCATTGACGAACTCTTAGAAATAAGGACCGCTGTGACACTACCAGTCAATTGAAGGTGCCAAACTTGGTGTGTCCTTGATGCGGTGTAGGGTTTGCGAAAATATTAACCTAGGTTGCATATACAGATTGAATCCCAAAGGAGAGTACATAAATGGAATACCCGGTTTTATTTTTTCTTACTACCCTGTTCGAAGATGTAAGCGGTCAATGACACTCAGTCGTTCTGATTTCTCAGTGAGACCACTTATACACTGTCCCTGTTGTGTTCCAAATTTAGTAGGCAAATAAACACAACGAATGAAGCAGTAAGTTTATTGTAAATAGCAAATATGTAACCGGTACACAAACTGGGGAACAAGCAGGAATGATCAGTATGTAGGAAGGCAGGCAGACAGACAGGCAGAGTTCGGCTCACACGTCGCAGTACACGCGAATGCTGTCAAGCCAAAATTCAAACAGTCAGTCAATCGATCAACCGATCGATCGATTAATCAATTCGACCACAGACATGAACATAAATGAACACAAAATAGTGTTTCTTTTAACCTCGTTTGAGGTTTCTCCAGTCAGTTTCAAGAACGGCGGAACTCAAGGTGTATTAGAAAAATGAATCCGAGATAAATACAAAAAATCACTTAATTAGTGATATCCATTAAAGATAATTGGTTTAGAAACCCCATCCTCCATGATGTTCATTTGTGCATGAATACAGCAAGTCCTACATCCATGTTCGTGATCCCACTTTGAGGATGAAAAATGGCTTCATATTTGCCAATAATCTAAAAGAATATTGATTGCAGGCTAGATGCGCCAACCAAACAATTCTTCTCTTGTTAGTTTTTCTTTCATTATAGGACATCATTTTATTGTACTTTTGATGTAATTTAAACATATCAAGTAAACCAGTCAATACTAGATATCAATGATGAAAACTACGCTTAGACAGGTACCACAGCTCACAAGGAATTGCTGCTCGCTTACACTCTTAATCAAGATGGATTTCAGTGACTATTAGAGGAAACATTTGTCTACAGTTCGTAAGATCACTTCTCCGCTATAAATGAACCCGACGTACCATGGAAGGGAAGCTGGGATATGCATCTCATATCTTTGGCTGTTTCAGACATCGTACCACTCGGCCGTTCACAATCAGGTCAGATTCAATATGAAAAAACAAATGTATCTCACACGTTCAGTCTGAATTCATTTCTCGTTAGGAGCACAAATGGCGATCGATAAATTGTCACACTTGAAGAAAAAAACAAATGTGTTCCAGTCATTGCTATCGGCACACAATCTGCAACACATTCTGCGGCAAATACCGCACACGCACAAACCGAATACACATTCACACACGGTGGTTTCAAACGTGTTTGAGTACGCGCGTGCGTTCCACGTGCATGCTGCATGAGCAGCGCACCCGTGAAGCAGATGCCCAGGGGAGGTGGGCGTTGGAATCTTCAGCAAACTTTCGCTTTCCATTCATACACCCCCGCAAATTCCATTTTGGGAACGTTAGGGGGTGGGGGTTGGGTTTGCTCTCGACTCCGGTACAGCTTGAAATGAGATGCCATTGATGTGATCAGTATATGCAGTTTCTAACGTGAATAATAGGTTGAGCGGAAAATCAAGTTCCGGTGGTAAACAACCATCAACCAACAAGTGTTTCAACCCTCACAAAACTCGGATGGAACGGATAGTTTGGTACCCATCGGTATTTGACCATTAGAAACGCGGGTGTGTATTTTTGTACCATTGATTGTGGACTGCACAATGCACATACTCAGTCAGGGATAGTAGAGTTTCAGATAGATTATCATTCCATTGCATTTTTTTAAACCGCCTCGTACTATGAAGTGGTGCCATGGGACAGTTTGAGTAAAACCCGTATCAGAATCACAAAGTCATCGAGATATTGGTGTGCATACTTCTGTCCCTGATCTATTCACAGAGTTGGTCACTGGTTCATGCAACAGACTACGTGCCGTGCTTTCCCCGATACAGATTACTAAACTGGCTGATCGCTCAGCACAAAGTCAAAGTCAGTTTTATTATGGGAAATATTTACAGGCGATTGCTTCTCTAGTCCCATAGGGTTAAACACAGATGAGTCGATTCACGGTTCATAGAAAGTAGACAAATGTCCCAATTTATCCTTGTTTCGTGCACTGTTACGGATGTTGGAATTTGAGACTTGCCAGAGCTTCATCCAGTTTGTACTTGAAGGAACTAATTGTGGGCGCAGAAACAACGTGTGGTGGTAGAGGATTCCAAGTAGTGCATACTCTGACGGCGAATGAATGACGCCGGCATTCTAGTCGGCAATTTTAGAGCATTAATTTGAATGAGTGCCCCCCACAGATGAGCGTTGGGTGACAAGGCAAAGACTGAACGACAGTGGTGATCTGGGCCCTGCATTATTTGATACACCAAGATCAAGTCCTCTCGAATGCGGCGATACTGTGTGGAGTACAGTTTCAGTGATTCCAGTCTTTCCGCGTGACTCTTGGACCTCAGTCTCTTTACCATTTTGGTGGCCATTCTTTGTGGGCGTTCCAGAACCTTCCAATCGCATTGCAGCCATGGGTTTCAGGCTTGAATCGCATATTCCATGTGGGGGCCGAATGTATGCTGATAACAACCGTGGAAACAGCGTAGGTTCAGATTTGCCAAATACTCGCTTTAGCAAACCAACATGTCTTACAGCGGTGGACGACGCCCGGGAGCAGTTTGAAGAACAGCTTAGGTCGTCTTGGACAATGATACCTAGATTCTTCTCATTAGAGACATACGGAAGTTGTTGATCTCCCAGGAAATACGGAAACCAATTTTTGTGGCGAAGGGATACGATCGTACATTTCGATGCATTAAATTCCATGTCGTTTCGATCGACCATTGATAGGCATTATTAAGTGTTCCCTGAAGTTCTAGCGAGTCCTCTGGTTATGTCCCCATTTTCCATATTTTTGCATCGTCTGCAAACATTAACGTTTGTGGCCTCAGACTGTCCGTTAGGTCGTTTATACAAACATGGAAAATTTAAGGGCCAAGTTCGGATTCCTTTGGAACTCCTCGCGAAGGACTGATGGGATCAGAAAGAAACCCAGAAACATAATTTAACTTATTGAGTTTTAGTCATGACAGCAAAACACGTTGACTTACAATAACAAGTCCAAAACGTGCTGATAAAATCAGACCCCATTTAAATATGCAATTGTGGTGATCGTCTCATTGCTGGTGGCACAATGTCGAATTTCATTAAAGACTGTTTAGATACTTTCTTTTTTGACAGACATGTGGCTTCATCCTGGTGTGTAAAAAGCCAAGGTTAATTAGATTCCAAACACAGACGGTGGTGGCCCGGTGATAACGTTACCAAATTATCACCTCGGGGGACGTGTGTTCAAACCCCACCACCACCGCCTGACTTTCCCCATGGCAGTCCTTTGATTAGCCGCTTCCCCCTTCCTGAAAATTGTTTCATTGTGTATTCCATGAAATTAAGTAAAATTAAAGTAAAAATAAAAAACAAAAAATAAATCACCGGTCGCGAAAGTACCACCTCGTCCCTTTGCAACAAAAGGTCTTAACACCAGTTTGCTGTTCATTCATCATTGGGTGATTGAATGCACATGTACTGTTCTGGAAATAATTATCATAATGTGGTTATGTAGTTTAAACTGGCCCAATTCAAGAGCTTGTAGTGAACATCCAGATCGATTTTGCTTATTGTACTACCTCTCGTTTATTCCTAAAAATAACCAAGATGCACTTCAATGGTGCGAGGTACTTGATGTAATTCGTGAACTATTTCTGGTAGTTGACAATGTATGCACTTTTGCAGTCTGAGCAACTGCTGGTGTGCCTGTTCTGACCTCAACACCAGTCCTCGTTCCTCTGAGATTGTATCATCTTTTGTTCTAAGTTAGTTTTCCGGTCAGCCCCCGTTTGGACCGCAGATGCCCTGGCAAACATCATTTATCTCAGTTATCCAAACAATCAACACTGAATGACATCTGCCACCGTTTGGAATATAGTTGCTGCATCTGGAGTAACTCGCACCCGGTTGCGCACCCTTGTGAATGAAACACGCTCCAATCAATACGACATATGAGAATGTTTTGGGTCAATTAGTGGGTCTCTTTTAAATGAAAAATGTTTTGGAACTTGATTTTAGTTTCTTATCCTTTACAGCGAAAGTAATCGCGTATAGAGCAAGTGAAAACTAAACTGAAAAGCTGGAAAGCACTGTACAGTTGTTTTTACCTGGTTCTGTCTCATCCTTTTCCGTGCTTAAGCGGTTTCCCGAACCAATCAAGGTGACGTCTAACATAAATGCCAGGCGTAACAATATGAAAAAACACTTGACTTTTCTCTAGTAACCTCTTATACTGCATACAATCAAATACTAATTCACTGGACCTCATTGCAATCGCCGTTATAAATCAGAACATTAAGGTTATCTCGTCGTACAAAAACCAAACCCTTGTGAATCAGTCATTGGCATCGCACTGATAACCTCTCTTCAGCGTAATTAGAGCCTGAATCACGGCATGCATGTCACCTTGTGGATCATATCTAAACCCCGCCATCCACCAGTTGCAAGGATTCGGCCTTTTAGAATGCATGCAGCTATTTGGTGAAGCAAGTTCCGAGGGAAGGATCAGGGATTAGGCCATTTGTCCTAATTTTACCATAATCTAGTTGGGTAAAACAAGTTGTAACAACTAAGATCTCAAAGCAAGTTCATTCAATGCGTCATTACATGCGCAATCTTAACCAATTGTTTCAGTGATGTACTAGTTGAATTGATTGCGGTGCTCGCCACGATTCTGGTCGGGATCGGGTTCATGCAGTTTTCATTATGCGGCCGCAAACACGCACACACACATACACACACAATGACGGATAGACCGTTCGACCGGTTTCAGTACACAGCCTTACCGCAGTTTGTGCTCGTATGAATCGGAGTTTGTTTCAGGATTTCAGCCGTAACGTCCAACCAGGCAGCTACTTATTAAAGGAAGGTGATCGCGTTACGTGCGAGTTTGTACCTAAGTCCATAGGAAAACGGGTATAAAAGAATGGCAGATTGGGATCAGATCACTGAATTTCAGTAGCTTTTTCAATATTCATGATACTCACGACCAAGAACCGTGGATCGCATGCATTGAGGACTGATCCATCAACAGGATGTTATTAAACGAGGTGACTGCATTCGAAACCAGTAAATCTTTTTACACAGTACTTACGTGGCTGGACGTACATATAATAATTATTACAATCGGGTTGGATATCATCTGCAGTGTGAATCCATCGACCTTATTGAGAATCAAACTCGTGGCCCCAAAGGTAGATTGAGTGTAGAATAATTACTTGATCGACGGCTAACTGATTAGACCGTTCCTCATTTTGTCTGTACCAGGGTTGTGCTATATAGTGCTCTATGTTCTTCTTAAACAAGCAGATGATCGCTATACAAAAAGGAGATGATATTAATAGAATATGGTTTTGTCTGAGGATGCGTATAAAGATATTGGAGTATTACAGTACAGGAGTGGTGCATATCCCATGGCGCTCCGAAATGTGTGAACAGAATTCCCCGTTTTCATCAAATACTTCTCTAAAAGCGATAGGTAACAATCAGTGATCATCGATCATGTGCACTGACCAGATTCGTCCAGTAGACAGCATGATTTGTTGTTGTGGCCTCATTGGTCCCTGTGAGAAAGTGCTGATATCTCATGACTGCGTGCTATGCGGGACCTCAAATGAGTGTCACATAGGATGAGGAATAATAGGAAAGCTATCTTCAACTCCAGTTTGTTTTTAATAACCTCAATATTGATATTCCAGTGGGAACTTTCTCCATGTATAGTTTAGCGGAACACCACCGACCGACTCATTTTCTGACTCAGTTCAACCTAATTGATTATGCTACAGCTTGGCCGGTGAGGGGTCCACAATTCAATGTGACCGAAGTAGGCCAGATTGAAATGAAAAAATACCAATGCTGATTCTGTTCTTTCAACCAGTAATGAAAATCGAAACACAATAAGCAAAAATAAGTCTTTTGGGGAATGTTTTTCTTCGTAGGCTTGGATAGTGTAAACCCTGGTGGCAGATTGGGAGTTATATGCATCGCATTGCAGAAATTGAGAGTATAGCTTGAGAATTATTGTCGAGACACTTTGGTTCCTCAATCGATGTATGCTGTGTCATGAACATGGAGTGTTTCGATTTCATTCCATGCATGCTCGTTTGAACTCACCCCTAATGTTGTACTTCTTATCTGACTTAACTGTTTGACATTATTTGTTTTATTTATGATATGGTGTATGTTTGATAACCCCTTTTATTTAAGCAACCAATGTGCGTTAACTGACACCGCTGGGCTTTTGTGCTCACAAAACACTCCATTTAAACTGTCCCCCCATTATCTTTCAGTTCAAAGCCAAGAAGTGGCCTGGACATGAACACAATACGCAGTTTTGCTGCTGGGAGTGCTTTTTCTACAACTGTACTCAGCTTGTGTCACCGTATCGGCAGTTGTGTCGCCCCTGAAAGGTAGCAATATGTAGAACGGTTTCTTTTCCGCAGTAGTGGTCTCCTCAAAATGTTGTCCACGAATCGTTCTGGGTATCCATTGTGAAGAAAAACCTCTCGGGTAAACCTCAGTTCTGTATCAATGGTATCGTCTGTGCATATTCTCTACGCTCTGGTCGCTAGGCACTGAATCAGATTTCTTTTTCGTGGCACATAGCTTTTGAAATGGGTACACTGATTGTTTCACGATGGTTTATTGTGGATGGCACGTTGGATAGTTCCGTCTGATCGACGGCTTAGCAGAACGTCTAGAAATGCAATTTGCTCATTCTCTTCGTTCTCTAGAGTAAACCTAATGTTTGAATGAGCTGAATTAAATACTTTTAAGAGTCTTGGCAGATGCAAACTGTTATGGAAAAGGCACAAAATTTCATCCACACAGCGCTTGTAAAATGTGCAACGATCAACTGTTCGTTTTAGGATGTTATTCTCCGACTTTGCCATGAAGATATCTACCAACGATGGACCCAGAAGAGATTCCATTGCTACTCCATCTATTAGGCGATAAACTTCGTCACTGAATTTGAATTGTATGCTGTTTGTGTATGTGCAGAAGTGTAGTAATTGTTTGAGATCATCAACTGGCATTCCAATTTCACAATTATTCTTTTGTATGTGGTCATAAATGTATTCAATAGTTTCATCAATGGGAACGTTTGTGAAGGGTGAATTGACGTGGAGTGATATTATGCGTATTCCATTTATTTTTGTGTCTTTCATCCTAGCCAATAATTCGTAGGAATCTTTTAATGTATGCTTGGTGATTTGTGCTCTCACGGGTTCCAGGATCGCTACCAACCACTTAGTCAAGGCATGGTAAGGGGAGTTACACATGTCTAGAACCGGTCCGAGAGGCACTCCTTTTTATGTATCTTTAGTAAGCCATAAAGTAGTTTGAATTAATTGTTTCACTGCTCCACCAGAATCACTTGTGTACTGACTGGACTGGTTACCAGTGGTTTCCATACTGTCTCCTGTGTTCCGGTTTGCAAATTATACTCCCACACTGTCAGTCAAAAAAACTGTAGAACCAGACTGAATTGAACTAAACTTTATCATACCTTCATCCAATAATATCTTTTTATTTATCGTTACGTTTTGATTGATATCGCATTTATATTTTGTCTCCTATCAAATTTACTGGTAGTTCCGATGCTCAGTTGAATTTGATAAATTGATCCGGAAGCGTTACTCTGTGTTTGAATATTGTCTTCACGATCCATCATTCGGTTCTGGTTGGCAAGATTGTATTCATATTTCTTCGTCTTTATTGTGAACTCAATGTGGTTGAACGAATTGCTAATAACGCTGTGTTCTGCTTCCGAATTCTTCAAGTTGATTCATGTCTCGTCAACTTAACTGAGCTGTACTTTTAGCCTGATCTTCTGAACAACTGCATTCTGTATATGTTCTTGTAGTAGTTGAAGTAGGCACAGATCACGAATCACGAATCACGGACGCTATGGAAACACTGAGTTGCGCTGGAATTTGCACACTGGTATCCCACGTAACTGAGACCCAAGGAAAAGGCCACAGAAGTAGCAGTTCCTTTATTGGAAGGAAACAAGGGGATTAAATAACATGTACAAAGGAAATTTGTTAGTTATCTAGGTATCCGCCAATCGCGTGCTCGTATTCTTGACGTCATACAGTTTCTGTCCGGACCGCACAACTTCTGATTGGTCGGCACGATTTGCCTGTGGTTCGTTGTCTAGAAGCTGTAACGCGTAGGCGATTAGCTGGTGTTATCTGTGGAAGTTGACTCAGCATTGTTGTCCAGAAACCGTAACGCGTCGCTCCGTGGTTTGCGTCATCCTGTAGGATCATCATAGTTCCGCATTATGGCTTCGGTATGAATCCAGATAGTGGTGACCCACGGGGTATCCCCTCGAGTTTTACAGGCTGTATCCGCGAATTCGTCACTTGTTTGAAGATACATTTTACCAGTGTTGGCAAGTGATAGCTACTTTTATTATTGATTCGATAGATGTTCTTTTATTATTTCCTGCTATGAACAGCTTTCCAGATTCAATCAGTTTTTTTCGTGAACAGGGTAAGTCCTTTCTTAGGGGCTCACATTCCTCATTTTTATACAATGTTATTTTTATTTGGGCATCACATTCAGGATGGATGACACAATCAATATTTTACATTATCGTAATTGACAAGATTGTATTGCAGTTGCCATGAGCATTGATAAGTAGCGACATTTCTCACTTTGCAATTGGTTCCCCTGGATCAGAATGCATTGAGTCAATGTGCACTTTGTTGGATGGTGAGTCGGATAAGACTGAATAAAATATTGAGGTAATTTGAAAATTAAGATTTTTGACTTTCATACTGACCAGATAAACATGAAGAGTTTTCTTTACCGAATGGTGTGGTCTGTTGGACATGTGTATCAAATTGATTCTTAAATGACCTACCTTTTCTCCTGTGATTGAGTTCCTGAAGTTCAGTTTCAGTTTCAGTTTCGACAACCATTAACCATGCACTATCGTGCACCGGTTTTGGTTACTGTCTTTTGGCCACCAATTTGGGTGAACATTAGGAGAAAGACAAGAAAGATTGAAAGTAAGATCCAAGGGAAAGCTTAGAATTTCAGTGGACAAATGTTGCAGAGAAACTGATAAGATGCAAGAACGCTACTTTTTACTACACTCAGCCATATCACTCAGTGTCTCTACCCATCGGTGACCATCATCCGAGGTCCCCAGCCAAGGAGCCTAACGGGGTCTATGTAACCCAGATTTCTGATTAGGGTTTTCATACTCTCATGCCAGGTCTTAGTTTGACAACCTTTGACTTTCTTCCTGGAGTTACTCATTCTTAATTGCGCATTTTAATTTCTGTTCATTCACTCTAAAAAAATAATCACAGCTTTTATTTGTGATATTCTCTGTTGAATTGATAATTCCAAATTTTCCCTTTTAACGAGCTCCCTGAGTAAACCTTCTTGAGGCAAACTAAGTGGGACTTTGAATATATTGGTTGATTACTGATAGGTTGCTGTCCCATTATGAGCTCTACAACTTCCACATTTAAAATCACATCACCGTTATTATCCGAGCTAAAATATTCACCATGCTCTTCATCCCAGTCATTCTCATCACCTTCGTCGTCTTCATCAATATGAAAGTGATCTACACCGTACGAAACATATTCGGCAAGTTCTATCGATACAAACAAA
>UZAN01039397.1:210499-224070 GCA_900618425.1 Echinostoma caproni | reverse complement strand
TATTGCGTGGTTGGTGTTCCGAATTCCGTGCGTATTACTGCTACTACTTCGACAATCATTACATGTTCCTTCCCGGACGCATATTTATGTCGTGGATAGCCCTGGTTTTTTAACCCTCGGAAACGTTTTTATTCAAAGATGATCAGTCATTCGTCTTGCGACCCTATCCTAAAGACACACCAGCATGTTAACTGGTTTGAACGCTATGATGTGATCCGTTACGAAACCGTTTGCATGTATGCGGTGATTCGGGCCTACAAGATGAATCAGACCACGGAGTGACGCGTTACATTATTCGGACAACTATGATAAGTCAATTTTCACGGGTGACTTTAACAACTTGCGTAGGTGTGACACCTTCTGGACCACATTCCTTAAGCAGATTGTATGAGCCAATCATAGATCGTGCGGCCCAGACAGAAGCAGAACGATGTAAGGTATACTGGAATGCGATTGATAGGAGCCCGGATGACCAATGAGCATTTCTGTATATATTATTTCTTCTTATAGACGATCTACTACCCATGCGGCTTTTTCCTTGCGTCTCGTTTACATGGGGTATTGCGTGCTAGTGACATAGGTGATCGAGTTCTTACGTGACGTCCGTGATCCGTGATCCGTATTCCATGATTCTTGTTTCAAACTCAATGCGTACTACTAATACTACTACAATTACTATTACCACAGACGCGCTTCACTTACATTTTATGTAGCGCGAGATACATTTTTACCAAATCAAGGTCCAACCAATCGGCGTGCGGTTTGTCGTGTCACTCTGTGGGTCTGTGTGATTTCGCTGCATAGTAGTGCAAGTCATTCAAGGTAAATCTGTTTGCAAATACACTTCTTAGATCTGTAAATAGCATGAACGTTCAGCAAAATCTTTAGTTTATTTTTTTCCAATTTTGGTGAAATAAATTGAACGGTTTCGTTGTCTAATTGCCCTACTTAACATTGTGTTTATTATGATAATTTAATAGTAGACTCCTAAACTGAAACCAAAGTCCACATAAAGGATAGCACCCAAACAAGGCTAATGTACTTGGCCAAACGTTTCGCGATTAGTTACTGATGTGAAACGGACGATTTCGATTCGTATCAAACTTCTACCTGAATACCTGTTCATGCCAAATCTTTCGCTCAGTCGGTCAGTTTTGCACTCGAGGAGCATTGCACTTTAGTTTCGATCTTGTTAGGGCTTATCATGTGAATCAATCTACCGGTACTTTCAAAAATTTAGTTCTAAACACATTGCACGTTTCACAATGTCTGTGTTACATCTGAGCAAACGTGTCATAATTGAATGACCGCTGAATTCACAGTGACTTGTATGAAGTGCTTCATAAATAATGTCGATCTGAATAGCCGTTATCTATCTTCTGTTATGAGAAATCGATTTGAGTGTTTTTGAAGTGTATCACTGGCTGTATGCAATCCAGATTGAACGTACAGATAACAACCGGCAGCATTCTTCGAGGGAACAAGTAAAATCTTGAGAAAATCAGGAGTAGGCTAGTAATAAGGTACCACTTCTTTAAAAAGCGTAACGGTCCCTGTCTGGAACAAGCTACCATCTCAACTTATTGAATGCCCCTGAACCTCTCGTTCTCAGATCTATCCGGGCGAGCAGGGTCTATTATATTTACCTGATGAACTACACGTAGCTGATACTGTTCCTTCTCGCTTTTTGTTCCACCTTCCGGTATAAGCATTACATTCCTGGGAGAGTTGCTCNGCTCAGGAACGAAATTCGCCAATAACGGGACAACCACAAATGAAGTCTTGCTTGCCTGCGCGGTATGATTGGAATTTTAATTTCATTTTCAAATAAAATGGATTTGATTTATCCTAAATCCATTTGATATCACTCATTCAAATTGATTTTCATTCTAGTAAATGATCAATCTAGATAGCAGGTACACATTGATCTCTCTTAGGGTTTGTCTTGTTGCTCAAACCAAATCAGTCTGCTCATGAGGGGCAAAATTTACTAAACATGTACCACCGTTGGAATTCCGTCAGCGATCAACCGTATTTTAATAGAAACTATCGACAACCTGATATAGAGAGTATGAACGAACATATCGACAACGTGTCATTTCATTTATAAAAATTTGTCGACATTCACTGGGACAAGTTCCTAGCCGGAATGTGCTTAGATTTACGTTTTGACAAACGTGGTAAAAACAGGTTTGTTCAAATTAGGATGCGCGCAGTCAAGATATGTTCAAAATAATGAGTCATTTCTCCCTGATTGGTTGTTGTCCCATTACACACAAGACGATTCGAAAACCATTTGTTTCATTTCCGCCCAAAGCAATTTGAACAATTGGTAATCTGCCAGTACCCGCACAGGTAACCGGCGAGCATAGTAGTATGTGGATGATTTTTTTGACATTTGACACATGGATTAAAATTTCCAAACTTTGAAATTCTATTGATCATTAACATAAAATGTTTCATAGCCCTTCCGGATTTTGACTTCTGCTGATCAAAATAATTCACTATTTATCACTACAATGCTATTTATTAATACTTATTTCTGTATTAATCATCCGGATTTTTTCATTATTCGACCCTGGGAAGAATCAGAATTTGGAGACAGTTATCAACATACGTGTCGCTGGGTTTGGAATAACAATATCAAGCTGGATCAGATTATACACGCATAATGCAATTTTCCATAGCCTGAAAACGATTTGTCGTATCCTGTTCCCGACGTAGGAGTATCGTGTTCAACCAATGAGTGACAATCTCTGCGTTCGGACTGACCCAAAATTCTCATTGGTCAATGTGCGTACAACTGTGAAATCCGTGCGTTTGACATTACTACTAATCAAACCTCTGTTCATTATCTTTGTGGTTTTTTGCCTATGACCGGTCCATATCGGATGAACTAGAACAGACGATGATTGACTACCACCATCTGCCTTGCTGACATGCCAACCACATGTGTGTAAATCAATTTCCGACACCGGAGCAATCTTTGTGAGTAAAAATATGGCACAACACAAAGGATTAACTGCTCCGCAAAACACTTTCCTCAATACCATTGTGGCTCGAGCAGATGGCGCATGTAAGTTTCGTCATGACTGAATGCAACGTGGACTGAGTTCAGTTATGAATAATACGGGGTCAACGATTCCTTCAGATTATTTCCCTTGTTCATAGAAATGTAATACGAACTGGGTAAACAAATAGCACATAATTGGTTCATGTATCGCATATTGGAAAGATGCAAAAGAGCTCAAACTGGGCACCATCATTAGATAACGTTGTTGTTTTTAAATATTTGGATTATATTTGATCACTTCTTTGTTTGAATTCACTATTGACAGTAATGATCATACTGTGAAATATCCTATCAACTATCACCTACGAAACGATCCTGCAGTTGTACGCTCTAGGTAGACCACAGATCGAATGAGTCAAACACATACCATGATGAAAAGCTCAAATATTTTCATAGGATAACATTTTTATTATACTCACAACATTCACAACTTTCTACTCTATTGACAGAAGATATTGAAAAATATCCTCAAGAAAAGGGATAAAGGCACTTTTTATGGCGTTTGCTCTGACCTTTTATTTTTTTATGGTAAAAATGTTTTTTTTTACGGCTCACCATGCAAACAAACCATTAAAAAGGCCCTATTGAACTTATTTCACATTGATCCACTTACGCACTCCCGCATGAGAAACAGCAAAAGATGATAAATCGATAAAAATAAGACTAGTTTCCAGGTTTTTACGGGTAACAGGGAAATATTGAAACTGTACTTTGTGTCTAGTTCTATTCTCTTCCCATCTATTCTATTGCGTTTTGCGGGAATTTGAAGAGGTGGAGAAAACTATGAAACAAAATCTGAATTACAAATATATAAAAAAGAAAATTGCAATCTTATCATTTTAGCTTACCATCAGGGGGAGATTACTAAGTTCTAAAGGAAACGAGTTAAACTGGATAAGATTGATAACGAGATAACAATAGCAGTATCGCAGTATTGCACAGCATTGGCGGTCATTATTTACAAAGCCACATTTTGCTGAAATCATCAATTTGTCCATCAGCGAGAGAGGATGGAATGTGCGTTACTTGAAATGAACAACTCCGAAGAATTGAGGAATACAGATATTTATTAACCTCGTTAAAACATCTTCACTTTTATAACTTTTATTCCTTCAAGAAGTTATTTTTCATTCAGTGGATCGATTAGGATATTGCCCCACATCATACACAACATACCTGAAATACTACCTACTCAATTCTTTACTTTTATTAAAGGAATATAAATAAAATGTATGATTTCTTCATCTGATGACAGTTGTTGTTGGAGCACCAGTTGTAAAACGAAGTAGCTACAGCAAAAAAATAATTATAATTTATATTCATTAAAATCACACGTAGACCTGATACAAGAATTGTAATTTCATTATGCTAGTATGCTGTTTGCTCTTCTTCAAATTACAGCACTGGAGCCAGTCGTTTTCGCATAGAGTCAAACGACATTGACCAATTTCCTCTATTAAGTGCTTTACCCTAACCACTGACGACCATATTAGAGGTAGCTAACATATCCATGTTTACAACACAAGGAAAGGTTTCTGATTACAATCAAGTCCAAACTGCCAAGTGATAATTGAATGCATTCGACAGTTGACTGTCTCACCACAATAACTGTATGAATGTGAAATAAAAACTATATTTAATGACTCCTAAGCAATCATTTCTACCAACCTCAGACAGGAAGATATACAAAACCTCATTTGTAAAAAATCTGACCTTGGCAAATGCATTCCGAGAGTGGTACTTATCAAAAAACAGTTTGTTATGTGCAGGAGACCAACGGCACAAGGCACTAACTAGTTGTTTCCCTTCCAACTCGTTAGGTCGGATGTATGTCAATCAATTTGAATTTAAGCAAGAACAATTTGAGTTAGCTGACTTATTTATCATACACCGAACGAGAAGAAATAGGGTGTTTTGACAACTGATGTTCAGCTTATTCAACACTTTCATTAAAAAAATATTCGTTAGAAAGAATGAACTGCCGTGCTGTTTTACATTTGCTATTTTCCGAATCTGAGCCGTAAAATCTGAACTACCACAAATTCGGTTATGATACTCAAGTTGATGTATATTCAAACGGTGATGAAAGAGAAACAAGAACAGAGAAGCGGGTGATAAAGTCGTGAATAAATATACCGCACCTGAATAATATTGCGAAATGACAGTCATGTGTGGAGCAGATTAGGCAGGTTTCGTTTATAATCCATCTTTATTATCCATTTTGTCGTACGATGAAATTGACCCAGACATTCTTAGCGACATTTCCTAAATTTTGTTTGTAATTGTTGCATTCAGAATAATTACACATATGCTTACTGCCGATTGCTAGCCTGTTTCTCTTACACAGAATAGTAAATATGATAACCTTTACAAATTGGTTCAAGGCCACGGTCACTGAGCGATTTGTTTTGATATGATCCCATTGAATTGTTGCGTGACATTTACAACAGACAAAAGGAACGGAATATCATTATGTCACCAGAAAGAAACTCAGATTTATTCTTGTCATTCAGAGCAGATGAAGAACAGTTTATCTTATGATCAAGAGTTAACTAGCACAATTCCATTGAATATAAAACCGGTTTTAAAGAAAATGCCTTTTGTTCAAGAAAATGACCTCCTTTAGAAACGAAACGTTCAATTTAACTTTAATCAAGTCTTAATCCAACTCGGTTATGAATAATATCATGCATACAAGTATATGTATATTTATATCTATATACGAATGAGTGGATCCCAATTGAGTCCCAAAAGCTGTACAACACTTTGTGGGTTTCCAGTGCGCTCTTCGTTTGTTCTTTGCATGCCCTAAATCAATAAATTTCCGCTGGACTCTCGTCTGCATAATCACCACCGTCGTTGTCTCTATATTTTCTGCTAATAAGTCTCATCCGTCTCGTAGCTATAATGTGTGTTTCTCCTATTTTTTCGAACAACAAGCGGATTTTAGTCACAAAATTCTTAGCGACATTTCCTAAATTTTGTTTGTAATTGTTGCATTCAGAATAATTACACATATGCTTACTGCCGATTGCTAGCCTGTTTCTCTTACACAGAATAGTAAATATGATAACCTTTACAAATTGGTTCAAGGCCACGGTCACTGAGCGATTTGTTTTGATATGATCCCATTGAATTGTTGCGTGACATTTACAACAGACAAAAGGAACGGAATATCATTATGTCACCAGAAAGAAACTCAGATTTATTCTTGTCATTCAGAGCAGATGAAGAACAGTTTATCTTATGATCAAGAGTTAACTAGCACAATTCCATTGAATATAAAACCGGTTTTATTATTTCATACATATAGACTTTTCAGCCCATTGGGTAAACAATGAAGTTTTCATTGAATAAATGTGTTGGAAATCTAAATTGTGCCTACAGAAGTCGAAGTTGAAACTTGAATACGATGGTGTTGCTATGGGATACTCGGTAATAGTGTTCTCCTAAAAAAATTGAAATGTCGATTGTGAAAATTCCGAATAGCCCGGGTGGGGTTCGAACCCACTCATGGACGCCGCTCTACGAGACCACACGGATAACACTGATCCTTTCACATTTGAATTGACATTCCAAACCACAGATGCATATGGCATCCAACAATTGGTATGTAGCTGACAGCCCCGACAGGTTTTCTCTAGAATTCACCGGAGTCTACCTAATCGATGGAAAAGTTAATCGTTCAAATTGTTGTTTGGCAGTTTGGAAGTTTCGTATGTCTAGGTTGTAGAAAACTCAGTAGCTTCTGTGGGATCCCAACACACGCATGGACGCCGTCTATGCTTTGATACATTGCACGCAGCGTGCATTAGAAGCTCCTTCGGTGGACTGCAGTGAATTTTGAGGAAAACCTTTCGCGGCAGTTGGTTAACATGAATTCGAAGGCCGGAATTGAAGAGCAACTGACACAGAGCACCAGGGAATGTGATGGAAAAACTCGTAACGAGTTCAGACACCAAAAGGTGAAAGGATAGATGTCAACCGTTTATGATTGCGTTAGCAATGATCGCAATTCAGGTATAACCTTAGGAATGGGTTATTTTGGGGTGTTTAACTGATGTACTTTCAGGCATTTAGTTATTATTGATCCGCTACGTTTTGATACATCAAGATGTAGATAAAAGTAAGGAAACCAGTCGTGAAAACTGAAACTGATCGATTCCGATCCAATTCTAAGTTACCAAAATTTTGAAGGTGGAACAGAAGAAAAAAGTAAAATCGATATCTGAAAACAATCAGAAAAGGATCAGGATAAAACCAAGTGTGGCTGTATGGAGGGAAATAAATTGGCCTCCGTCTTCGAAATAGCTCCTGTAACAATCCTTGTACTGTGGTTCATATGCAAGTGAAATCACCATATCTAGACGCATTTTTTCTCTTTGGAATAAATGAGGGTAAAAGAGGATTGACTGTAAATACCATAGCGTTCAATATTAGTTGCTTGCTTCTAAAAGTAATCGAATAATAAGCATTACCAAAATGGTTGCCTGACTGTATGATAGTTTACAATAATTTAAGAAAGTTAGACGAACAGTTTTAAAGAAAATGCCTTTTGTTCAAGAAAATGACCTCCTTTAGAAACGAAACGTTCAATTTAACTTTAATCAAGTCTTAATCCAACTCGGTTATGAATAATATCATGCATACAAGTATATGTATATTTATATCTATATACGAATGAGTGGATCCCAATTGAGTCCCAAAAGCTGTACAACACTTTGTGGGTTTCCAGTGCGCTCTTCGTTTGTTCTTTGCATGCCCTAAATCAATAAATTTCCGCTGGACTCTCGTCTGCATAATCACCACCGTTGTTGTCTCTATATTTTCTGCTAATAAGTCTCATCCGTCTCGTAGCTATAATGTGTGTTTCTCCTATTTTTTCGAACAACAAGCGGATTTTAGTCACAAAATGCCACTTGAGTTCAGATTGCTTGCACTGTGATCTGCTAATCTCACCCACGCGCGCGCGACAGAGAGAGATAGAAAGCACCTATTTTTTTGTAAGCAATCGTGCATTTCGTTCTGTTTGTTAAAAGATGCTCTGGGGATTCTAGCTAACTTGATCTCAGATGATGATGATGATGATGATGATTGTGAGCAAAACAGACCAACGATTTTGTCATGATCAAATCAAACCACCCGTTATTTTGATCAGCCAGCAAATTGTATTTCATTTTGTGTTCCCAAAACAGCACAACTTTCTCTGTTTCCCTCTCGAATGTTATCTCCACTGATGGGATAAAAGTTCATCTGTTTTGTTCAACTTCACATTGAAGAGAGAAATCCGTAAACAAATCTTTTGAAAGAACCTGCTGATAACCGGGATAACCAGAGACTATGACTACGGAAAGCGAGATCTTTTCAATAATAAATTGGACGAAGCCTTTTCTTATGATCTACGAAAATGGTGTTATAATTCGTCAGATGAGGAGAAGTTCCGATTGTCTGAATTTAGTGGAAGCTGTCCAGTATTGTATGTTTTGTACGTGTCAGATCCAGGAAGATCTTCACAAAATCTTTAAAAAAGGTTATGTGTTTCTCTGCGAAATACACAATAATGAACAAATAAGTTTCACTTTGATGTGTAACCAGTAAGAATGCGTACGTCATTATGCAATATGACGTATTTTTGACAAAAAAACATTATTTTGTTATTGTGATATTAAATGACTCAGCTAATGAATTACAGATTTACTGGGTATTGACTCTGTTAGATTCTATTCGATACAGACGCTAACGTTACTAATTTAGCCCATAGCGTGAGTTCTATTCTACACTGTCCGTTCAATACAATTTTTGCTTTCAAGCGCACATCTATGTCTGCGAGCAGAAAACCGACTGCGTTATTTGTATTTGAACAGACTCTTATCTACTGTATTGAAGATGACTTGTGCAAGCAACTGTGCCTTTATTTCAGTCAGAAAAATGTTCACAGTTACAATGGGATAAAAATAGGAAATGAACTTTCGTATGTAACAATGATCAAACGTAAAAAAGTTCATCTGTTTGGGGTTTAAGATTAGTTCGTTACGGAATTTCACCGTGCCAATGAGCCAGATAGACTATCGTTGATTTGCGATAAATGTTTGTGGCGAAAGGTAAGTAGCGAAAATTGGATCGGGTTATACTGCGTGGGAACGGCAAGCAGATAAATCGGGATTGATCGGATGACTGGGGTCATTGAATATCTTGTGAGCGAAATTCTCACATGAATTGATATGCGAATTACACAATTTTGTGATCAGAGTGTTTTTTAAAGAAATAAAAGAAACACGGTTAATAATTGCCTAACCGCGATCTAGAGTACAAAAATCCTTTTTAAGTAGTCTCGGGAAAATAACCGGAGGAACAATGAAGTATGACAAGAAAAATGCATTGATAACCAAAGAAACATACAGTTTCATGCTGCACCCGAAATTTGAACAGATAAGCGAGGCAGTCTACCAACACAAGAAAGCACATGAGAGGACCACCGTAGATTGCTATCTATGGTGACTCCGAGGTATTTGATGGTATGTGGTCTGGTGACGGGTACGGGATTATTCGGGGGAGAGGGGGTGGGGGGGGGGTTCCAATGGATATTCGGACCGGGGAAGACTAAAAATGCATTCGAAGCATTTCGATGTATTCAAACGGAGACCAGATTGGTTCGAGAATGATTGCAATTGCCATAGACCGTCAGTAAAGGATTCTATGTCTGATTGGTTTGAGATAGCTTGACCAACGATCATAGCATTAGCATATTTGAGGGTCCTGGCTGGTGGGATTGACGATAAGTCATTGAGGATAGGTCATTGAGGAAAGTGGAAAATAAGTAGGAAAAGCACAGCACCTTGAAGGAAGGAATTACTCACTAACGGTTTTGAAATCGCGCCGTTTGCTTTCGTTCTTCGAATCTTTCCTGTAGAGTAATCTTTCAACCATACATTGTTGAGGGAGCCGAATGACTGTAACTTTCGCAGAAAAACATATTGGAGCGGAATCTAAAGTGGAAGAATTATCTAAGGATTTGCAAATAAAGTACATGATTGAATAGACAGCATCCAAGGTGTATCTAGTTGGTTTGTACGCAAACTGGAGGAGGTCACTGAGAACAGTAATACCAGACTGCAACAAGATAATAAAAGCGCGCTGTAGAAGTTTAAGTGGTGAAGATTTGATGGCAATAGCACGAAAGCATTTATATAAAATACTAGATGAAGGGGATTTGGGAATGGGAACAATGGTGAGCGGTCTCCAGGAATCCGGAATTGAATGTGTGTAAATGGATTGGTTAATAAGGGACACAAACATCTTTGCAACTAGACCAACGTCAAATTTGAGCAATGATGACGAGAGACCATCAGGGCCAACTGCGTTTGTGATTTTTGTAGTTTTAAGATGATAGACCTACTCATGGGTGACTGGTTCTATGATAGATAGATGATCTGCTGGGTACGGAGACAGAAGATCACTAGAAGGAATGCAGCATTAAGGCTATCCACTTCAATGATTTAGGTTGTTGTCCGTGCAATGTGTGGACACAACCCAATCAGGGAGGTCAGGAATTAGGAAACATCAAGCAAGATGTTGTTATTAGGTCAGTATGGCCAGAAAACAAAACCATTTGCTCATTAGATCCTACCATCAAACGGATATAGATAATTTCTTTCCATGCTTTGAAAAATTGATTCAGNNNCCGGCACAATTCGTTAACAGTTCGAATTCAGACTCAATCTGAATTTTCCGTTATAGTCCGGCAATAAAGCATCAACCGCTGAGACCATGGATCTTTTCACTGACTGGACTTCGTGCTTTGATTTTCAATGGATTATATCCTAATAATCTGGATTTATCAGCTTGCCGTCCTGTTCAAGTAATCTTTGAACGTTTACTATTCTTTGACAGATTCAGTGATCAAGAAGAAAGACACAGAGTTCAATAGGTATCCTTTAATTAATCCACATTAAATCACAAGTCCGAACTGGAATGGAGGAAACTCGGTAGATTATAACAATTTCGAATTCAATATTTTCAGGCATTTAGTTACTTTATTGGTAATCCCATTTTTGCTACCTATGAATGGATTTTTATAATTTTATTACCAGGTATGCAACAATACTAACACTACGTGTTTGTGTTTGTAGTTGCACAGACCTTTGTATGAACATATGCCCGCATTGCAGTCAAAAATTACGCATAATCTCATCAAAAGATGGAAATACTTCAAGTAAACCATTCAACCTCCAAGGTTGCTGAAAAATTTAGAACGAACGTGATGTTGATTTACAGGTATTCTGCCGAAATAACGAACTGGGTAAGTTCTGTACAGTTTGATACAACAGGCTAATAATTGATATATAAAACGTGTAGATAACTGAGAGCAACATTTGAATCGATTGCCTTGTACGGGATGAGTGTAGTTAGAGAGGACTTTCTGTGCAAATTTTTCCAGTGCGGACAAGTGAAGTTAGCACAGTCATTTAGATAGATGATTAACGAGTATGAAAGACACACGACTGCTGATCAACAAGCCACAACGAATAATTTTAAAGTCTTTTTTGAGTAAAATAGCAAAAACCACCGGGGAACAAGGTAGGAGAACGGGAAAAACATTATTAAACAAAAGGTGAAATGATTTTTTGCTTGGCATTGAACTACCTACGTCTTCACAGTTGAAAAGGTAATCTGCGAAGTTTCTGTACAGAGTTGTAAATATGGGATGTCCAATTTAAGTTCGTGTCAATTGTAACTCCCAGATACTTCACAGTATCTACTCTAGATACGGGATCTGTATTTATGACCGAGGGGTCACGGTGATAAACAGATCGACAGAGAGTAAAGTTGTATTCAAAGCACCTAGATAAATTAGCATACAGTCCAGAACAAACATATAATCCCTCGATATGCAATAGATTATTCGAGAAATGAAGAGGGCCAACAGACACAGACGTGGTTACCTCGTCAGCATATTAAAATAATTAGTTTGGAAAACTCGCTGACAGGCCACTGATGCAGGTGAAAAACAAGAACTGATATACTGCGGTATCCTGTGGCACTTCCGAATTGTTAACGATAGTTTAGGATGCTTTCCTATAGCGCCGAGAATCCTGAATTCAGTTTGTGAAGTAGCCAACGAGCCACGCAAGTAGGTGCTTGGGACGACCAAATGATTCCATTTTATGAAGGAAAAGAGATCGTTGAACAGAGACAAAAGCCAGGTAAAAATGTTAGAAAACACATCTGACAGGTTTCGCTGATGCGTTTGGGGATTTGGTAACGCGATGAATGAGGGAGGTGACAGCATCTAAAGTGGACCTTGTTTGATTTATGCGCGAAATGGAGAGGTCTCCGCCAATACTGACAGAAGTAGATAAGCCTTTGAGAATGCCACGTTCTGCCAATTTAAGGCCGCATTATGTTAAAGCATTGGGAACGGAACGTACGGACGGGGAGTTAGACCTACACGGTTTTAAAATAAGAATGTTCATGACGGGTTTCCAGCAATCAGACCACGTGCTAAATGATATGCTGAGGATAGAAATAAAGACATCGTTAAAGCAAGAGCACCGTGTTTTAGATGGGATGAAGATAGACCATCGGGATCAATTCCAGTAGATGATTAAGTTGTACGGAAGAGTTTAAATTTTTCTTCTATCGAGAACAGGGTTACATTAGTATCGTCTTCCAGAATCCATGAGACAAGAGGATCGCTACTCGGATATACGAATGCACGCACACGGTACATTTATTTGTTCTGGATGTTGTTCCACATAGGATCCGAATACCTTTCTATAGATGTCTCCCGGTTTGTCTGCAAAAAGTTAATTCTCTTGGGATGAGTAAATACGTTTGATTTCCTTTCTCATCAATGTCAAAATAAAACTGATAATTTTTGAGTTCCGTGATTCGTAGAAATGTTCCTCCCCCTGGAGAGAATTGTGGTTTCTGACGGACAAAAGATGTCAAAGATGAAATTGATTTTATCAACACAAATGGCAACATTGTGGTTCAATGAGGGCTTACAGGAGAACCAGGAAGCTGCATAGGATAGAGTTATTTGAAAGAGACGTGATGTATTAGTACGACGGATTTTGATTTGGTTACTTTGCCTCAACGAATGGAAGACAGAACGGGAATATACCTTCGGCCTTTGAAAAAGTAGACACAGATCACTGGTTGGGAAGGGTGCATGTAGCTGAAGGGAGAATAATTCGGAGTGATTTCTCATAATTATGTCTAAAACGGAGTTACCCCTGGCCGCCGAAACGCCGGGATTGGTTAGATCAAACGCACTGAGAGGCCGAGTTGAGGCGAGATTAAAATCACCCACAATAACATACGGGTTGTCCTCTGGCATTGGGACAAGAAAAGGTAACATTGAGTCGAAGAATGTCGAAAAAGTGTGTTGTGTTTAAACCGGAGCAATTTACAACAATGCTTCTTATTTTAGAAGAATTTAGGTTAACTCTGAGTAGATAAACAATCAATATCGTTACTTGAAGATGAGCAAACA
>UZAN01039397.1:175263-210494 GCA_900618425.1 Echinostoma caproni | reverse complement strand
TGACTTGCCGCATCACGAAGTGTTGACGTAGGTAGGGAACCACACTACCGCCGGGTTTCTTGCCGCATGAGACTCTGTCCTGTCTCTACAGGTTAAATACATCGATGGACACCAACGCGTCGGCAACATGCGGGTTCAGCCAAGATTCTTGTACACAACTCAGACAAATGTGACTGTGAACCTAGGAACGGAGAACAAGTGATAAATCCGAGATTTTCGAGAATAAGAAACGTGGGTTCGTACTTAGTATTAATGGGACGGACAGTTTTGACGAAGGGGTTACCAGTGCTTACAAGCTCATTTTTCTTCGGAGCAGATTTGAAAGTTCACATCTTTTCTTCAAATTCCTTTCTGGACAAGTGTGCGCTACTGATCCGCTTTGGTTTCACGCTTTACTTTATGAATAGTAGCACGTGAGCAGCGCTGTTATATGACTTATAACTGCTTCACTCTACGACCCGTGGCAGCCGTATAGATAAGAAACGGTGCGTTTAATGATTTTTGATCAAAATAAACCAAATATTGCGGGCATCACTTCTACAAAGATTGACCCATTTTGATCACCCAGAGAATAATTTATTGTTAATGATAGAAAGCCTTAGAAGAGTTTTCCACTTTAGGCACTCATGTATTCGATATTCTCTAGCCAGCTTTTCAATTTGCATTCCCAGTAAAATAAGTCGATGCCGGTGGTGGGCTTTCAACCACTGATAACAGTTGTGCCTTATCATGTTCTGAATGTTAAATATGACCTCAGGGTAGTTAGTCACTCCACGTATTTCTAAGGTTTCCCTTTACCCGCCTAGTCGTGAGCGCCACATGCCCATTTTCACGGACAATTTATTTCCCGGCACTGGTAAAGTAATTCAATTTCGTAATTGGTAATTGTCATAACAAAATCATAACAACAAAAAATCCCTAATTTATGAACAATCCAGCAGTTGACTTCATCGGTTCATACTGAATAGTATGATCGTGTGTGGTGAAAAACAGTTTAATTCCCATTATACCGATTGACCAAACTCGAGCAACATACGGATTTTCATCATATTTGTTATTCGTTATTCCAGCCTCATACACGGGGGATTGAATATGATATTGCCCCACATCAGACGCAACATATCTGATATAATACCCACTTATAATATCACCGGTTCTATTAGCCACATGTCATTCAAATGTACAATAAAGCGTTTTTGATGACGTTGGCTGGTGCATCAGTTGTAAGATAACAAAGTCACAGTAGAAAAATTTAAGCGTAATTTATTAATTCAAATAACTCAAACTTGATACAGGTATTGTACTTTCACCTCGTCCATGTTCCATTTGCTTTTCTTCATTTTTAAGAACTAGAGGCAGCCGTTTTATTATGGAATACACCAAGTTGCCTGCCAAACATAATTTGCAAGTTTTCTCTAACACACCGCATACCATAACCACTGGCAACCAATGGCAAGGTAGCTAACTTATTCCTGTTTCTCATAGAGGGAAAAGTTTTCGATTAAACATGACCCCTCTAGAAATTGCATAAATGTGAAAAAATAAAGTTCATTTTGGTCTAACCGTTTTCTACAATCCACCTCAAGCGAACTGACATACCAACCTTCAGATGTGAAAACTATGGCTTCCGCGAATGCATTTTGGGAGTGACAGTTATCAAAAACCTCCCTTATCAATGCAAGATATTTTGCTGTCCATATTGGCGTATGCAGGAGACCAACAACAATGCGTTCAATAATCACATCCCTTCCAACTCGTTAGGTAGTGTAGATATTAACTTCTTTTGACAGGTAAAAAGAAATCCATTTGAAAACTAGTTCAGCAGATCAGCTTTCACAATATACTGAATTATTCTCTGGCCATCAATGAGATAAATCCATTGCCAAATGCGTGGGCGACGTGATTTGAATTTGTTGGTAAAATCAATGCGCGCTATACTTTGTTGGGTGTTCAATAACATGCCCTTAGTTGAATTTTAAATTAAACCATCATTTTCCAGTATTTTAGATAGTATTGTACAATAGTATTTGTATTGGTAGTATAGTATTGTAGCCAAATAATTTATCAGTCATTTAAGCTAGAGTATTTTCATTAATTTGCTTATTTACTGTGCACTGAATGAAAAAAAGAATGAAAATTTAGGACAACTGTGCCCAACTTAAGCAACACTCTCATGAAACAAGAACCATTTATTAAAAATAATTAACTCCCATATTGTTTTTCTAGTTATTTTTCAAATCAGAGCTGTAACTGTTGAAGTACTACACATTTGACCGTGAAACTCAAGGTGGAGCAAATTCAAACGTTGAAAGAAAATAATTGAGATAAATTCAGGAATAAATACACTTTACCCATAGCCATCCATATATACGTATGATATTGCAGGCTGAAATGGATTTCCTAAATGAGGGTGATGTTGCACGAGTTTGGTCAACATCTGTACATACATTGTGGCAAGCACAAGCTCTTTGCAGTAATCCAAACTGACTGAAATTCCCGAACTCATTTGTACAGAGTCTAACTCCACTTATGCTCATGATTAAGATTTCATCTGCACCAATACACTAAGTATTAGTATGCAGTGAGATATCGATTGCATTTCAAAGTAAATTCTAACACACGAACAGTCATTCTACTCCTGTCTGACAAAGGTGCCTTTGGTATAATTTACAACATGACGCATTCAGCAACATGGTAAACATTTAATCCTGTTCATCTGTTGCGCGAAAACTCAAGAAAGGACTAAGGTAGACGAAATGCATTCAGTGTCGCTTGAACTGTTGGAAGGAAATGCTTTTCCGCTTCCGAGTAGTTGTACACAAGTTATTCTCTCAGGATAATACGCATTCTTCTCTATGCTTTGTCACGAACAAAAATAATGTTCTCCATACCTTGATGAAAGATTATTATTGTTATTATAATTATTATTATTATTAAAAAGACAGAGAACTCTTCCTAATTATTAACTGTCTAACTTCAACTCCGATACATGACCACAGAAGTGTAACATCGAGGAATTTGTACGACAGTTAGACAAAAATATCGGAATCACTGTATTCTGTTAATTCAACCGGTTATTTTTTCAGTTTACAGTTTCAATGAAAAGTGCACAGAAACATTCGTTACTGATAAATCAACTCACAGATAACCGTAAGCCGTCAAAGCACTTTTTAGAGTAACTTCAAATCCTTGTTGAGCTTTTTGCTCTTTAATGTCAAGCGTATAAGTGTACAGATCGCATATATTAGTCCCGGTATAAAGGAATTCAGATAAACTAAATTGAAAAGTGCACTCTTTTTTGAAGAAAAAGAACTGTTATTTCAGCTTTGGTAAATAAATTGCAGTTAATCGACCCATTTCAAATCTATTTTTTAGCAGTACAATGATTTTTAATTAGCCCCAATGCGGCTGTCACTGAACCGGTGTGTACCTAGTTGTCACGCTTGGTCAACTGAGGTTGCTGGACAGCACCTTATCCCGCTGAATATTGTTCCATATCTTCCACCTGAACTAATTCGGTCGAATAAACGTGTTTCACACTTCCGCAGTTTCCATTTTGTTTAATGGAATTTAGTTAGATAAGACACATTTGATAAAACAGCCAAAAGAAATACGTTTTTACTGGAATATTTTCTGTAGTAAAACGTAGGTGGCTTGACCTCAGGGTTTGCCGAAGTTAGCTGACAATCGGTCAGAATCGGCTGAGATTTCCAGTTGAACGCAAATGTTTTTCGCTCGTTCAAGTACATCAAACGGTAAAAGACATTTCAAACCAACTCGGTAAAATATTTCGTGAAAAGCAATTCGTCTGACACGAATCACGTGTTTAATGTTATTTATCTATTGTGCATAATTCAATCCTGTCATGGATATATATTCGACTGCGCACAAAATGCGATCCATCACATAATTCCGAAGCACTACTCTACGTTCAGTTTGAAACCAATTGGCATGCTTGTGGCACAGTGAACTGCCAAATATCGAATAAAAACTAGTCCTAAGATAAGGTAGATGAGCTATCTAGGCTTGGAAACAACATCATCATCATCATTCAACTTAATGCACGGGAGTAAACTTCACTGATCTCTGCCACACACTTATAATGCGAATAAGGATGGTGAAAAATCGTAAGGAAGATGGGGATTGAGCCTATTTTTAGGGTCAGAGAAATAAAGGGAACCTCTCTGGGCAATAAACACAGAGAGTACACAGTTCAGCTGTGCATATACACGTTTGCATGTATTCTGATCTGATAAGAAGTCACAGTAAGATCGCCATTGCTGTCGGTTTGTTACCATGAGCTTCAGTGTCTCCAATCATCCAGTTACCGTGTCTCTTGAACCGAAAGAAACCAGAATAACGAGAACCACCTGATATACCTAATATCAATGTGCATTTCTACATGCCTCATCTCCACGTCATCTGATGGCCTCCGCGCGTGAATTTGTCCAGTCTGCAGTGGACACCACAAATAAGGCTTGGTGTGTACATACGTGCATACGCAAAACGTGTACCGACCAACAGGTGAATTCGATGCACTAGCAACTTTGTGCTCAATTCATTCGGAAACGCAGTTGATTGGGGAATTTTACGATTCAGAAAAAAAATACTGAAGTTTGAAGGTTGGGTACGGAAGACAAAGAGTTAAACAAATTTTGAGATATGTTGCAAACAAGGAGTATGTTATATCCTGTATAGGCAAAGCAGACAGTTTGGCCAGCTACCTAGTTAACAAGTGAGTAGCACGTTTCTGAGTTAGCTACTCGTGCGATCTAGAATTCAAATCTTCAATCAGCTCGATGGATCCGCAATGTTGAACGGTGTAGAAGAGATTGTGATGGGTGTTGTTGCTGCATGAAATGATTCCTTTCTTGACTAGTCCTGACATCAGATTTGGATTAGGCCCTAATCGTTCCGTTACGGGCAAAACCCCCTTCAGTGGATTTTACTACTTTTCCCTAAATCGTATACTAACTGACCCACACTATGAAGCTTTTGGACACGGACTTTCAGGAAGTTGTGAATAAAAGTTCAAAAAGAACACTTTGCTATTTTATTCATGAAATTGAAAGATTCACAAACGGTTTTATGAACTACTTGTTTTTTTCAGACAAGTTGCTCTCTCATCTACTGCGCCTTTGTGCATCTCGAGACCAGGGAGACTTTACAATGAGAAATTCTATTCCATTGACTTTTTTTGGTTAAGAATCTGTAACACAAACACCGTCCCCCCCCTTACACACGCCCTTTTTGACTGGTTTCCATGAGGATGAATAAGTAATAAAAGTAACTCACTGAACTGGATAAAAATAGCTCATTCATTGAAAACGTCAGTTACCATAGTCTTCAAAATCAATCGGACTTCTGTGCATAGTTCCCTTTTGGAAGATTTTTGAAAGTTACTTTCTATTCTCTTTTTTTCGTCAAACCATCTCGGTTGAATAGAATGCAATTAGTAGAATTTGTTATTCGTACTGAGGCGAGAGAACGTAGCTGGGGACAACCCACTGTGTTTTCCCGGCACCTTTGCCCGCGGCCAAGCTGAAATTCGCGTAATCGCAACAAACCGACGTAGACATTTCCGGAGAAATCAAATTGGTGAACGTTAAGGATAAGCAAGTACAAACTGTACGGTATTTTCGTTTCCCAACTCCCCGGCAACGTTCAACAAAGACACATACTGTGCAATTGGATTTTATTTACAGACCAATGCGTGATTGCACAGTCAGGGAAAACAAATGCAATGAACTTGGTCAATGTTAAAATCCAGTTAGCGTCTCTACCATGCAGCATTTGCGTTTTGAACAAAAATAGTTTTCCTGCACGAAATTGTTCCGTTAATCATACAATGAAGTTGATTTGAATCCACAAACATCATTGATTGATTGATGAACATCAATTAGAAGTTATTAAGGCAGTCAAATGATCCACTGCTTCCCAAATCAACAACACGCGTCTTGTATTGGATATTTGGTTAACAATGAGAACCATAGCATTTTGGTACTACTCCAGATGTTCGAAAAGCGTGTTGACGCTTACTGTGTTGTACTTTCCAAACCACAATATTTATTCGTGAGTAAATAAATCAATTGTGGGAAACCAAACCAAGAGATAAGTTCGTTTGACTACTTGTTACTCAAGCGTTCAGAATGACCGCGCTTTGTCTTAGAAACGAGTCACGAATGCAAAATTAACTTTCCGTTTGGAAAAGAGCTCACCCAACGAACCTCGTAGAGGTTAACAAAGAAAAAACGAAACCTTTTGCACATCTGCATGAAATTGTTGTTTACCTGAAATAATAAATTGCACTGGTTTGAAAGAAAGCGTATAATCAACGTTTGTCCGTAAACAATTTAGGGACTATGTGAGTTAGATCAAAACAGCTGAACAGTGCTTCCTAGCTTTCTAGTTCACGTTTCATTTGCTATATACACAATGAATTTATCTTAGAAATTGAATCAAGTCCTCCATTACTTATATGAGACCAGTTGTCAGGTGGTGAAAGTTTCCAATCGAATCATAACCTTAGGAGGTGGGGGCGGTTGTGCTGAGATGATCAAGACAATTATCTCAAATTGGTTAATTTGTGATTATTAATTCGGATTCAAAAAGAATTGAAATGTCTTTACGTAAGAGCCCTGTGAAACACCCATTAGACACACACTCTCATTGAATGAAGCAGCATGTTCAGTTGATAATCCAAAAAACAGGCAACGAGAATCACAATGTCAATGCGGTAAAGAGAAAATCACACATTTAAATGCGATGGAAATATTTGTGATAAACAACAAAGAGCACTGGACAGCTGTTTCGTCCTGATTGGGACTCGTCAGCAGTGCGTACTTTTTGTGTCCCTGTCAGAACTCGAACCGTGATTAGTCGGGTCGGGACTTCAAACCCTTACCCCTGAGCTACACGGCCGACGGTTATCACTAAGCTTGATACTCTGAAAAGAATATCATACATTTTGAACAAAAGCGAAACGAGTTCCTCTCATCTCTTTTTTTCTCTCTAGCTGCGCGCATTGTTCATCGCTTGATTGGACAGCAACCGAAATTGTCTGTGTGTCTTTGTGGATTGATTTGATGATGATGGGACGATGAATAGGTCTGGCTGATGATCAACTCGGAATTTGATGGCGGGTTGAACAAAACAGCCAGGAAAGACCTGGTTTGCAGCCGCATGTGACGGATCAATCGCACAGATAAACGTGACTCACATTCCGGAAAGAATAATCCCAGTGAAACAAAATTTATCACAGCGATCACCAGTCAGAATTGCTGTAATAGGTGGTGTGAACCACAAATTGCGAACCCAAACGTGGTAAATATTTTGTCTACTAGTCACCGTGTTAGAGGAACAGGATACAGTCTGTATTCGTTCGTCCGTTTGAATGATGACGACGATGAAAACACCTAAACGGGTTTGTTTTATGAAGGGAATGGTGAATATTTGCCGGGTAAATCGAGTGCAGATAGGGGCCCCGAAAATGTACCACAAACTGCTTTTTCAGACCAAGTGTTCAAATGTAACAACTTGCAGTCCTAATGATGGGGCGCATATTATCCTTAGATGGTATGAAGGATTAGAAAACACGCAAATACGTTTTTGTGTACCAACGCACAATCTACACTAGTGAGACAACATGGTTCCGAGTCTATCACAGGTGTGATTGTCTCCCACTGGCTAGCAAGTTACCCTAATTGAACCCAAATTAGTGGCTTTTCATAATTTCCCATCATCCTCTTTACTTTGCGTATAAACCCAACAGATGCACACTGGATGCTGTGTTTACTCTGATTCATTCTAGAAGTAAGTCATTGAACAGCTCTACCAAATCTGATCGTTGCGTTTTTCTTGATTATTCGTTTCTTTCTGATTATGTGTCCCAGTCATCCCTACCATTTAAGCTTGAATCTTTTGGCACCCCGAAAAAGCTGCTCTCGTGGCTTTCTGATTATTTCACAGAAAGAATGCAGCGCACAAAATTGGGCAGGAATACCTCAAGTCCTCTAAACAGAAACTGCATCATGCGTTAAGGTGCTGTACTCCCTTCGTATCTTTCCTCTGCTTTCATTAGTGAACTTTCAGTTCCCAACCTTACTCATATCCAAATGTATACTGACGATATCGTTTTATGTCAGACTATTTATTCTTTTTCGAAATTTTCCTCCCTCACTGAAAATCTGTCCCGAATATAACAGTTTTCAAACCAGTCTGGCCTTAAACGGAACACATAGTTGCTTCGAGTGCATTTTTAGGTCTTTAGGCTCTAAATCTCCGTCACACACTGAAACCCTTATTTATAGCATTTTGTCTAGACTCATTTCCATCAAATATCTGGGTGTTACTATCGATAATATTAATCGGTGGTCGACACTCACTTAAAACTGTATAGGAAAACTTCGACGCCTCCATTTTTAATTTCGGAAGCTCAGACAATTTCGAATTCCCGAACAAGTTTTGTTCTCTTTTGTTAATCAAGGCATCCTCCCTATTTTACGTTACTTCTCTCCTGTAGTGTTTTCCGGTCTATTGAAACAATACTTTAAAACGATCCGTTGTGAATTGATGATAATAAACCGTGTATCTTTAATTTCTACCGAGTCATTAGGCACAGAAATTATTCATGATCATATGACGTCCTGTGTGATCCAAACGTCCCCTTTCATCTTTTGCATTTCCATTTATATTCTTATCGATCCCACTCAGTCTCTCGTTCCTCCCGTTTTTTTTATATTTTTTTATTATTTTCTCCTGTGTGACTACCAATGTACAGTTTTTAACTGAAATAAAAATTTCGCAATACTTATCAGGATCTGGCGAACACATCGAAATATGTTATATGTTGACAAATTATTGAAAATCGGTTCTCGTAGCTCGGATGAACTGAATTCCACTTCGCCTGTTCGCCGAGCTTGGTAATTTGCTTGCAAACGTTTCATCAGCAGCCGAGGTGACATCATCAGTGCTTCAGAAGCACTTAACATAAGGAGAAAATCACAGATTTCTGAACACTACATGTTGGTTGAACTGTTTTTTCTTAATTTACAAACATCTCTCTCTCTCGCTCCGCACCGTTTACACCCAAACTGGGATTCATAAACTAGGAGATCTATCCAGTCCACCCCGATGGGCAGATTTTGACTCGGGGTGCACAGGAAAAAGAAAATCCGTATAGTGGAAGACGTTTTTTCTAGTCACGTGAATGCCAGCGTGTTTCATTTTGCTGGACATGTCGCGTACACCTGGCAAGTTTGCTAACAGATGCTTTGTTTAGTCTGAACACTTTGGGTGAGTTGCACAACCCTGCACTTAGGAAGTAGACAAATACCTACCACAAGTAACATAAACATCAGCTAGTTATGTGGTAATGACTTTATGTGATGGTTGTTTGAACTTTTAAAGGCAAGTTCAACTGAACCACGTGACAAGATAGAGGATCGGGCGAAACTCGTTAGAATATGGATTGAGGAGAAACTTTGTACCATAGAATAGCTGTTCCGCCTCATAGATCGATTTATTTATCCCCCCCCCCGATCCGGAAAACAAGATGGGACTCTTCAAAACGATATGTTCAAATATCTTACTCTTGACTTCATAATTCTAACTGCACTGATGTTTTGTTGTTGACTAGATAATACAGAGTAAATATCCATCAGCACAAAGCCGAATGGTGCTATTCCGGGTTTTCCAGCTGTATATTCCCTGATTTGATGCACAGATATTTTGCTGGATTGACAGGTGCTTATATGATCTCGGTTGCTTTATGACAGATTTTCCTAACGTTAAAATATCGAACGCCACTCCTCAGGTAAACTTTGGTTCACTGAGTTCCGGTTATTTACTTTTCGGTGGCGCTTGATTATTCGTAACAAACCATTTATTCTCTTTTCAAGGGGATAGGATTATTCTGATATGGAAAAAACATTTGCTTTATGGTTGTCAGCCGTGAAATCTTTGGGGTTTCCCAAAGACGGATTTTAATAGGAGGAGTAGAACAACCACGCCAACACTATTCGCATTTTGGATGGGAATAAGACAAGCGAATAGTTATTGTAATCCATTTGAGTTCTACTTACACTCGTTTAGTTCGGATTGTTCATCGATGTGAAGCTCATCCACAAACGGGTGTTTCATGCGTGTTTTTGGCTACTCTTTGTCAGAGCTGCCGCTCAATTCTGCCTTACTAGGTGGCCGAGAACCCACAGATAAATTGGTACAGTTGATGGGATTTGACATACTGCGGAAGCGGTTGCTTCACTGAAGGAGTCGGTATTCTGTCACATGTGTAGACGAAAACTGGTTCGGTTGTGTTGAATGTTCATTTGATGGACGAGCTTAGGCGGTGCGCCGAAAAAATCACTCACATCACTACCCTTAAATGGCAATTGTAGAACAACCTTAAACATCGGTACGGTTATTGGTCGTATTTGTAACTCTAACCCTACCTCGGTAGCAAGATGGACGCAGGTAACACTAGCAGCTCACCCGCTGAAAATGTTACTTGGTAGTTTTCATTATATGCTATGACTCTAATTTGTACCTGACGAGATACAGTGAAATGTTTCCAGAAATAAATTATGCAACATTGTGCTACTGTGTTCTTTATTCAAGTACATTTCGGGAAAATGTTGTTCTGATTAGTGGTACAGTAAAAAGCATTTTTGGATCCAATACATGAAACAACACTTCTTGAACGTTCAGGACAAATGTGGTTTACATAATATCACTGCAAATAATATTGGTGTGACTCTGTTGAAAATCCAAAAGTTTTGCTTGCATCAAATACGCATACAACGTAAATACAGATCTGTTTTTGATGTAGCACTTTCTCCAGAGGATTCTTACATTTTACAAAACACGTGTCCGGTGTTCAGTAAAGGTGTAAAACCCAGACAGAAATGTTCATCTACTCTGTCTACGTATGCGATGCATTTTGACAAATTAGTCGATGCCGTTTAAACATTTAGCTCTATTCTGCGACCACAAATACCCAACACATTTTTGTGCATGTACAGCGTGTTCTCGATTTTCGTTCGGGATTGATGCATGTAAAAAAACATTTCGAGTAGCAGGAGTTTGAAGAAATAGAATTGGCCATGCATCACTGTCTGTGTGACGAAATTTCGGATGAAGCGATGATGCGTGGTAAACGCCACTCAGTCATGTAAAGTTACCTTGGTTTATACTTGCGTGACAGAAAATCTGTAGTTCTGTTCAAATCCCTGACTTTGAGGTATAAACACTCAAGGAAAATCGATAAAACGGTCAAGATTGTAGCTATTTTTTGTATAGATGACCACTCTTGGAAGTTAATTTAAACCACAAATCAACTGTGGGAATGTGAATAGAACAGACATTTTACGGGGATTAATTTGCAAGATATTCTTCCAAAAATCGGATAAATTATAGGATGCAGTGGTGAATATTACATTTGTCAAGCACATTGGCATATTTATCTGAATTACGTTTCTCAATCTCTGCCCTACCTTCATTCTTTATTTTACACAAAATGTATTTTAAACGAGATCTGGTCAGTTGTTCTACACTTTATGCGTTAATTGGAAAGTGTTTCCCGTACGTCGGTTTCACCTCTCATCGTTGTTCATATTACTTGCTAGGTTTAAGTTGAACATAAACCGTACATATGGATGATGAAATCCTACCGGAATCAATTAGTTATAAAACCATTGAAAATCTGATCATCTAACAAAATTCGAATTGACTTTTTTTGGAAATAAGTTTTTTTTAGGAGGTTTGGTGCTATTTGAGAACCTAAAATTTAGAGAAGACATCAGGAGTACACTTATGCAACCACTGCCAATGAAAGATCACAATCGGGTTTGTCAAATGTAACTAGCACTGTAGGAAACATCTTGTAGGAACCGGCAATGTTCACGGAAAGTCAAGCATTAGTCGAAATCCTCCGTCGCATAAGCGTGTATGCTGAAGTTGATGTGAGCAGGTTGCGTTTGACAATTTTAAATTACCGAACCACCTTTGTGTTGCTGATTTGAAATAAAAAGTCATGTCTTGCTGAATGTTTTTCTCATTTATTCACTTGCTTAACATCCAGCATCACCGAGAGAATTGAATTGTGGTAGTAGTTTCTGTGGTTGCCGGGAAACTCGAAACTCCTACATGGTGAAGTTCTACTCTATGGTCAGTGATACAATCCGAATATGATTTAATCACAGGATATGGCCCAGATTCTTACAATTTCAACTGATGTCCAGCCCCTCCCTCACCCACATTTGGTTTGGTATATTCCCTAAAATAACGAACCAACACAACCGTTCACAATCACATTTATTTCTTCCATTTTTGCCTACATTTCTGACCGGTCAGACGACGCGTTTGTGCTGGGCAATGCGCAGCCACAACACTATCCAATTGTCTATTGTTCTGACGGGTTCCTGGTCCTTACTCGTTATCCTCGGGCCAGTGTGATGTCGCGTAGTAGCGTTTGTCACTTTCTCTGGGGACCAAAAACCTCTGCCAAAGATCGAGCACGGATACTGAAAGCGTTCAGACGTCGAGCGGAACTGTTTTTGGAACTGGTATTCTACAAACGAACAGGTGAGTTTTGTCTGGAACACAGACAGACATTGTACGGTTCGCAAAAGTGGGATGTGTTACTAATTAACTTCAGTCAGATTCTGATTGTATTTTAAATATGCATGATTTGAAAGCCTGTTTCAGTTGATTTTTTTCAGTAATTATAGTCAAAGTCAAAGTTTTGTTGTGGGAAATACTTACAACCGGTTGTTCGTCGTGATCCATAGGGTTTAGCACAAATGGATCCATTTACTAGTCATAGACAGATTATCTTAGTTTCGTTTACTACTACGGCAGTTGAAGTTTAAAAACTTATTGAGGTTTCATCCCGTCGGTGTTTAAAGGAATCAATTAGCGGCGCAGAAACAACGTGTGGTGGTAAAGGATTTCAAGTAGTCCACACTTTGCGGGCGATTGAATGATGCCGGCGTTCTACAGTCGATATTTTTGGAGCACTAATTTGAACAAGTGCCCCTCAGATGAGTGTTGGATGACAAGGCGAGCAGTGAACGACATGGGTGATCAGTATTCTGCAATATTTGATAAAAAAAACTCAAGTCACCTCGAATTTGGCGATACTATGTGGAGTGCAACCTCAATGATTCCGGTCTTTCTACATTAGTCCTGGAGTACAGTTCCTTGGCCATTTTGGCGGTCATTCTTTGTGGACGTTCCAGAATCATGCGATCGCGTTTCAGCCATGGATTCCATCTATGAATGTCGTATGCTATGTGGGTGTGGATGTAGGCTTATTACAGTCGTAGGAACAAAGTAGGGTCAAATTTGCCAAATACTCTCTTTAGCAAACCAACATATCTTACAGCACTGGACGGCTCCTTGGAGCAGTTTATAGAACAACTTAGGTTATCTTGACTATTGACATCGACATCCTTTTCATTCGATACATACGGAAGTTTCTGATCTCCGAAGAAGGACGGAAACCGAGTTTTGTGTCGAAGGGATACATTAAATTCGATTTCGCTTTTGATTGAACATTGATGAGCAGCATTAGGTGTTCTCTGAGGTGTTAGATAGTCCTTGCTTGTGTTTTGTTACTGTTTTCCATATTTTCGCATCGCCTGCAAACATTAAAATGTGACCCCAGAATTTCAGTTAGGTCTCTTTTATAAAAACTGGAAAAAGTGGAGGACTAAGCACGAACCCTTGTGGAACTCCTCGGACTACGCTGATAGGATCAGAAAGAGATCCAGACACCCAAATTGCCATGGTACGTNACGTTGTGGAGGAAATTCGTTGATCAACACCAGTGAAATCCCTGAATTCCATAGTTGTGTAGTTTCTTCAGAAGTATTTTGTGGTTTACTCGGTCAAATGCTTTGGAAAAGTCGAGATGCATGACATCCACCGCACCACTGTGATCAGCTGTTTTTTTCCACTCTTCTCGGACCATAAGCAGCTTAGTGATGTTTGAGAAAAATATCTGATGCAAATTACGTTGCCGCTGGTGTTCGATCAGTATCTGCATATGATAAACAGACGCCATACTTAGAGACCAATAAATAGTATGGGAACCACTCAATATTGTTTCGGCCATCTTCTCATTAACTATTCACAGTGCTTATTTTCTCCAGGGTAGCTAAATTCCACTGCTGGGTGCAGGTATTTAGTTAGACAAGCATTGTTGATTCGGGATATCCATGAACCGTTCACCTTTTTACTCGATATTTTATGGGTGTGCTAGAGGTTGATGGTCGTAACAAACATGACATTTCACAATACCCAGTCGCTGAAGGATTAGATACAGCGTCCCTGAGTGTCCACACGATCGGTTTCACGATTCTTGTCACGCGATGAGCATGCGTATCTAGGTAATCTCACATGCACGCATGCATTCAATTTAAATCATAAATGTATACACTGAGTCACAGTAGCCACTTGGTACTGGACATGGTCGGAATGGCCTGTCCAAAAATTTCAAGATTTAAAGGTTTGGAGTTTGAATTCGGTGAATTCAGCTCTCTTTCTATCTGATTTGTATTGTTGGATTACACGAGATACATAATTCGGGTTTCATCCGATCTTACCTCCAGTGGTTAGGTCACCAACTTGTGACCTGTGAGTCCCGGGTTCGACCCGCTTCAGTCCCACCTATCTTCTCAGACAGCCGTTGTATGGCCGCAGCCCCCCCCCCACTTCATAAATGTTGACTGTACATTATTATATTGAATAAATAAAAAGGGAAGTAACAAGACATTGAAAAATATAGTGAAACACATCGTTTATTATCCAAACTTTCACTTTATCCATTCTTGCGCTACACCATATCCCAACCGGTTGCGCCTTATACGAGACCTAAAATTCATATACTTTCCCTCTTTTTCTATTTCTGTTTAACTGAATTACTGCCCTCCAGTATTGTTTATTTTCATTCTGACTTTGGCGCGGTAATTAAATCGATATGATACTTTCATTATTTATAGAACCAAGTGTTTAATATTATTTCTACTGCCCAAAGCTGTATTTTCTACCCAGATCGTGTGTTTAGATAAGATTAACAGGATTGGTATTTATTAATAGCTCCCATTGTTATACTTAGCTATTCCGTCTTACCGTTCGCGATGGTTTCGTGCTGCTACTTGTGTGTTCATCGCAGAGTCTATAAGTGCTATTCGAATTTCGTCGTACGTATTATCTGATTGATTTTCCGTAGTAATTATCAGCATCATCATTATCATTCACACATACTATATTGATTTTCGTTTCATGTACACCTCACAGGTGAGCCATTTCTTTGTGATCTGAATATCAATCCAATCAAGAATGAAAAAGGATGCGTAGTGTTGTTCTTGTGCAACTTCATCGGTGTTAGCTCATCGCGCGGACGGAAACGTCCAAGCATCAATACGGCTTTGTCCTATGGTCAGTTGAATCACCTACATTTACGTGAACCCCCTATTGCTCAAAGTCGTCCCGGGAGCAGGAGTAGTCTACCGAACAATGCGATTGCCATGGGTGAGTTTAAGTCTGCAGATTGCTTGACCATTATCTCAGAGTTGCACCGGATTACATCCGGATTGATGTTAGGAACAGGGAAAAACCGATAGACCAAACTGTGAGCAATAATTTATTTCTACTGGGTTTTAGAAAATAAACGTTTTTTATTCACGAGCTGACAGGATGAAAAAAATAACTGTAATGTAAAATATATGAGGAAAAATATACCGCAATCTGGGAAGACCTAATAAAGTACAAACTAGATTATTACAGGTTTCCCTACACACCGTTGAACGAAATTATTATCCCTTTTTTTAGAGTAAACACCAATTCATGCTTCAAGGAGCTCCTGTATTTTGCCTAGTTAAACCATCATAGAGCGGAATTAAATCAAACACGCATGATTGTTTCGACAATAATGCATATTTTGGAGCATATCAAGGTGACAGTGCTTGGGAAATACTGATACCTGGCGTATTAAACGGAGTTCGATAGCCAAACTGTCATTTCAGTTCGAAAATTTAAGACTACCAACTATCACAACCAGTAACATCCCTTAGCGTAAACTCCGTATTCCGTGTTCGTGATATAGTTTGGAATAAATGTTTATTTATTTATTTATTAAAGAAATTATGTATACATTTATATGTAAACTTAAATTAGTTAAGCATCGCCGAAACATCATTCTGGAATATTGTGTTGAACACAACAGCCTAAATTACCCCGGAGTGGCACATTCTTTAAACGTTTGTTTCTTACTGTTTCATTTTGAAAAAGTAAAGTGCGCAACTATGTGTAAAACGTTAGAAATATGACTATGCTGTACGATACCACTCAGGGTAATGTCCATTTGTACTCTGAATGTGGCGAATAATATTGTTTTTTTGGTGCTATTGCAGGGGTTGAGACTAACAACAACGTTATCAGAATAATTGCTAATATTGAACATGAGAAAATCAATGAAAGATGGGTTACAAAGTAAAAAAGCGCTGTTCAGAAGCAATGATGCACGGTAGAAGAATCAGGATGCGGGTAGATAATCACCATATTCATAACACATTTACACGTTACATAACTGAAATGAAATTGGAGTATTCTCTCCGTGTAAAGACAACCAATGTTGAAGGAAAGAATGATATCCTGAATAACGAAGTTGTCCACGGCAAAACGTAAACATTCGAAATTGGATTAAAGAATCCAACTGCCAACAGCTTTGTTTTACAACTTACTTCACTGTTTTGAATCTACAGATGTTGGCCAAACTCGTGCAACACCCTGACACTTTCATTACGTTTGTTTCTCCCAACGCTTCGTGTTTCATGTCTCATTCACGGGATCGAATATGATATTGCTCCACATCAGACGCAACCTATTCGTAATAATATCCACCTGTGGCTTTACTTATGATGGGTAAATTCCAATACAATGTATGATTTCTCGATTTCGACAATGAATTCTGTTGCATAAGTTGTAAAATAACAAAGCCCCAGGAAAAATTAAAACTGAGATTTATTGATAAAAATGACTCATGATTCCATACAGATACTGTACTTTATTCTAGTGGAAATTGTCTGTTTTCTTTCTTTTTAATTGTAATTTCTTTTTATTGAATATACAATGATACAATTTTCAGGAAGGGGGAAGCGACCAATCAAAGGCCTGCCATGAAGAAAGTCAGGCAGTGGTAATGGGGTTTGGACACACGTCCCCCAGGGTGGTAATTTGGTGACGTTACCACCAGGCCACCACCGCCCTGCTTCAACTTTTAACATTAAAGACAGTCGCTTTAGCATGGAGTCCGTCAATTTGATTATCCAACAGAATTAGCCAGTTTCCTCGAATACATGCCGCACCCGATTCACAGATGATCACTGTTGAGACAGTTAACGGACCCTGTTTCTGTTTAGATTACATTGCTGAGTGGTAATTGAATGAATGTGCTATTGGTCTCTACCCGTCCGGAAACTGCATAAGTGTAAAAAAATAATATTTAATTAGGTCAGGCTGTTTTTTCATACCAACCTCAAACGAAAAGATATACTAAGCTTTAACTGTGGAAAATGTGACTTCTGCTCATGCATTTTGAGAGAGAACCTTCCCTATCAGTGCACCACATTTGGCGATACCCAAATCGATATGTGCAGTAGACCAACAGCGAAGCGCCCATTATTTAATTTCCTTCCAACGTGTTAATTGAGGTGAATATTTACTTTTTTTGTTAGATAAAACGAAATTCATTGGAAAGCTAGTTCAGTAGATAAATCTTCTGCTCTGGCTGAATTGTTCGTCGACCACCAGTGTGATAAACCTATTGGCAAACAGACGGGCGGCCAATTTGAATCCGTTAGTAAAGTCAATAATTTCACTGCTTTGTTGGTTTTTTCACCCGGCTTGGGCATGGCGAAACTACAAACCGCTTACTCAACGAACCGCACACCTCAAGGTTAACTTGTAGGTTTCTCGGAGCATATTTTCCATTGTTTCAATGAAATGGATCATTCGTGAGTAGTTAGTAGCCAAATAATTTATCACTTTATTAGAGCTAGAACATTTGCAATAATTTGCTTGTTTACTTTGCACTGAATTAAAAGGTATAGGCAATTTTGAATATGTGTGCTCAACCTAATAAACACTCACCTGACACAGGAATTAAAAAAATATTAGGAAGAGTGAGCTTTCCATGAAGCTTTGCATAAAATATTTTCCGAATCTAACCTGTCACTTTCGAAGTATTGCAAAGTAATTCAAAGTGGTTAGAAGTTGAAAACAAGGTACCTCGAGCAAAATCCGCTCCATAGTAGACAATCATAAAAGGCTTGTTCTAATACCCAAGTTAGCCTCATCGTACATTCTCTCCGGACTTGTTACCTTTGTTACTCAAGGAACAGACATCTCTTTCAGACCGCGAAACATGTCGGTGAAAAAGGCGATCATTTGGTTTGACGAAAGACAGTCACTTTTTCTGGTAAAATCCCACCCATATCTTCGTGATGCAAGTTGCCAAATTAGATGGCCTCCAGAAGGTTGGAAAGGGGGGATTTGGGAGACTAAAGTAATTATATAATGCACAAGTCAGGCACTGTCGGGTTTGCACACTCAACGAACGTCAAATAAGCAGTACCTCCGTTCTTTTTCAAAAACATCTGATGCAAAAAGCGGATTGCGCGACCACAGGCATCCACGTTGCGGATGGATTTGTATCCTGGGTATCCTGTAGTGAGATTGTACAAGTCAGTCATGGAAAACAGTGATTTCAGAGAAATCTGTTCATGTTTTCCACTGAAAACGTTATGTGAGTAAGGCAGTGGATAAAAGAGTGTTTTTTTGTGGATTATATTTGTTGCCGTGTTGCTGAGTTTGTGAGTTTGACAATTATAGTCAGGAGCTTGATCATTGCTATCTTAAAATTTCCTCAAAGTGTATACAATCTCTTCCGGAGAAACAAAGGTCTGTTTTAATGTAGGTTGAAAAGAGAGTGCAACAGAGTGTTGTCCGTTCAGTTGCTGGACACAGAGACAAGGGTTGATGCCTACAGCAGCTATTATTATTAACATAAAAACAGTCAAAATGTAAATTGTACTTGAGCTCCAATCGGAAGGGCCTCCTGCTTTCACACACACAGTTTCAAGTGATGATTGCTCTTAAGTCGTCTATTTATCACGAGGTTCTAAGTAATTTGGTTCTAAGCATCGGTTGGATTACTAATATTGTTTGAACGGGACACCTTGAATTAGGACAGTCTTTACAGCATTCAGAATATGAGGAGTCAAGACAATACCAAGAAGTCGGTGGAGAATTCCGGTCTCTGAGCATCACCCCGGGTCTCAGGAACGATTCAGTTACATTTGGTTCTGTTTTGTTTTGGGTTAACTGTCAAACCAAAGCATACCAACCAACCAATCGACGGGAATAAAGGGAGTTAGTGTGAGAATATGAAACAAATCAGGGATATATCTATAAATACAACCATGGTAAAAATTGCGTGGAAATTGAAAATAATTTGCCAGGCTCTCTAAGACAGTGGAATAGTTAGAAGGTATATGTCATTGCGATTTGAAGTTACCAGATGTCTTGCTCGCCGACTGCTTCATTGAAATATCAAATGTGACATTGGGGTAGATGTTTGAGGTCAGTGTTCATATTCGTGCGAAAAAATATCGAAGTACGGAAGCCACTGATGAAGTATGCCAGGAAACGAATGAAAGTGTACCAAGTTCACATACATGAATCACACGCTCACGTGGTGGCTTTCACACCAATTCCGGTAGACGAAAGCAATCACCTGGAGCCTATATGAAATTCGTCTAGTCCGACCACAAATTATTCACTTTGAATTTGTTCTACCGAATTTATTTTTTTACGTCTCCCTCCCCTCGTCCCCAACCCACCCCCCATGGTGAAACAAAATTGTTGTTGACCAACTAGAAGGTTTCATCATCNTCCCATTTGACAGGACTTTGTTGTAACGTAACCCACCAACTAGCGTAATACCTACTTTCGATGACCTTAATGGTAAATTCCAGAATATACCCATCTGAACAGGAAAACACAACTTTCGAGGCATAAGAATTTTTTTCATTGATTCGTCTTCTGGCCTGTACAAATCAAATAGGAAAATGGCATGTGGGAACGAGGATAGTTATTCAGTCATTTAAAAGTCATGATGCTTGATTGGAAGGGAGAGGAACGGGATAGGGGTGGAGGAGGTGGGGTGTTGCGATGTATTTCATGCCCCTAGATGATCATCACAACACCGTTATCAAACTGTGATGCGTCATCCGTGCGATCGATCTTCAGTCACTGAATTAATTTTCCTTTTTCTAGCTGTTTCTGAAAATTCCCCTCGAATTAGAAAAAAATGCTAAATTTGAACGCGCATATAAATTGGCATACCATGAGATCAAAATGAGAGGAATTGGACTTCATGAAACCAGCCGTTTATACCACGTCGTCACACGATTGATGACTAGTCGAAATTCATACCGGGCTCACGGAATTGAACTCAGGATATTATCTATTTGTATTGGATCATTTGATCGATTTAAGTGTGATGCGAAATTTCTGAAACAATCCTCGGTGGGATCTGAACATGCTCCGATATGGGCGCATACGCCTGTGAATAGCTTAGGCTCCATAAACTGAAATAAAATATCAAAAGCGCAGTCAGTTTGCTTGACGGTGGTAGCCAAGTGGTTGGGTCACCAGTTAGTGACCCGGAAGTCCCGGGTTCGAATCGCTCCACCGCCGTCGGTTTTCCCTATTTCTGTATTTCCCCAGGTAGCCTTTAATGACCGCAGCTCCCCTCCTGAAAGTGGAGTGCATATTTGTGTGATCAATAAATAAAAAAGGAAGTAGAACAATAAGACATATGCTACTTGGTGTATTCCATGCGCCACTGTGAGTTGCATGTCGGTGATCCCAGAGTGAAAATATCCTAGCTCATCTGTTTGGGTGTGCACTGAACAAAGTTCAGGTGGGCCTTTGCACGTGTGTTTGAATCATCAAGTTTCCCAAATACAATATGATAATATTGTTACCAGAATATGTAGATGAGGAGGATGCAAATGGAGTGCAATAATATTGACAGAATATTTCATGCTTTCATTCCTGATTCGCAGTGACAATTTTATTTGTGTATATTAAATGCTTCTAGTTTGTGTCTGAATGAAAACTTGGCACCATTTCCGTTCTGATTTATGCAGAGGAACCAGGAACCGGATCCAAGTGTGATTCATCTAAAGCGATGATCAGGTATCGAACCCGAAAGTCTGACGACTACCTTCGCAGATCGTATACTGATCTGACCAAACTAATTCACCAGAATCACCTGTCTGGCCAAGGGGAATCTCAGGACACCTCGGAATTGGAACAAAACAAGTACGCAGATGAGCATTCAGTTCTACCTAATCACCGAGTAATGTTGGCCAATTCCGTACGCAGTTCCTCATCTGACCGGACAGCAAACATTGAGCCAGACTATTCCGGGTTATCTTATTCCTTCACTGCAAATCAATCGAGTGAATTGAACGCCCTAGGAGGGGAACCCGGCGTGTACAGTATGCCTGCTCGAATGAGACTCCGATTGGATCCAAGCACACGGGAGAAATATCCGGTGAGCAGCGAGACGGTACCTGTGCCGGCCGGATCGTTAGACTTAAACGAACCGTTTAATGTGACTCAAGGGAAGCTTCCAGTTCCCGAGTATTCAAATGTGAAAATATCCCAGCTCTCATCTGCATCATCCGCGAGCAATTTGCCAGACAAACCGTATTCCCCTCAATCATCACAATCCCTGTTACGTCAGAATACCGTCGGTTCGCATCAACTTATTACCGGTATTGGTGAGGCGATCGGGCTTCGTGCGCATGAAAAACACGACGTAATGTCCGGCAAACAACACGCAGCTTCTCGGTTTCAACATCAACCATGGAGTTTCAACGGCACATTTGATTGTACCGGTGGATCTGTTCGGTACGATGATGATATGCACGAGGTTCAAACAGATTTTTCTAACGAACGTCCTCTGTTCAATGGGAATGGGCATAAAACACATTCCGTAAGTATTTCATTCGTAAAACAATGTGTTGTCAACTTTAACAGATACGGATTCAAGCAGAGACATACCACTAATGCGCTTATGTAATATGCGTATAACTTCCATCGTTACTGTTCGCCTCGTGTGCTAATGTGCTTGCGATGAGGCGTGCAGACAAGATAGTTGCTCAATTGGGAATGAAACGTTTTGTAAATAAATTGCCAAACTCAATAAATAGCTAAGTGGTTAATTACTATTCAGCTTGCCTGCGAGGGGGAAACAAACCCACAGCCAACGAGAAATACAATATTTCAGAACCAGATATCTGAAAAGAAAAAACTTACTAATAGGTATAAGCAGTAAGAAATTGGGTATGTTGCGTGAGAAACATTCTGTATATGGACATAATATTTACAGCAGTCATAAACACTCACTTAAATACCTGTGGATGGTCATAGTTAAACTCATATGGGTGCTTCTTGCAATTCGCCCACAAGCTGACAACCGGTTGTCTGGTCACCGAGTCTGTCTGTCCCGTGGGTTTAAACACATCTCTGGATGAGAAGAGTTCTAATGCCATCGGAGATTTTCAATCTCACACCTTGTAGCACTGAGCCTCTCTTCTCGGACGAGATTGATCAATTTCGCGATTTTGGAGAGACAAAATCGTTGTTCCCAATTCCATGGGCTACCCAAACGCTATACAATCGCATATCCAATTTCCGATTACCTGGACACTGTCTTGAACGTTCTTTCGTTTTACACACATGAAAAAATCTGGCTTCCGAATTCGACTGGAGGCAGCCCTCCTCTCTACAAATAGAAACGTAGAAAACATTTGCATGTTTCCGATGCGATATTGTGGAAAAGGTAGATCGTCGCAGCCGACGTAGAATATTTTGAGTACATCTATTATTTTCCGTCCTAAATTGATCAATATAGTTGCAAAACTGAGTATTGTCTGCAACGGAGTGAACGCTCGTTGCCTGTGAATCATTGCATCATTTGAACGATACACAAAATAGTGATAGGTCAAAATGTAAAGTATGGACTGGCAGATCACAGTTATTCATTGTGAATTAAGGGCGTGCCAATTCCCTTAGGGAAAAGGTCTGAGTATTGATCTGGTATGTGAACCGGAAACTGAGGATTTACAAAACATGGGCAAATGTTGTCCCATTTCGGTGAGTTTGCTGGGTAATGTGTAAAGCTCAAGGTAAAAGGTGATATTCTCACTTGAGTATAGACAGTCGCTGACGACTCCCGATCACGGAGGACGTGAGTGTTGACGCCTGTTCGAGGAGTGTTGTATTAGCACATTTCAGATTGATTGGTGCATGCGTATACTAAACATAAAATCAACAATTAGATCCCAAATGACGTGGTCTATTATTGACTCCATTCCTTTTTGAAGGACTTACCTTTACAAGCCCAAAAATGGAAGTGATAGGATTACACCTTGTGAATAATGCAGCACTAAATATTATCTAAGATCTCATCAAGCAAACCTGATATGCAATATTCATAAAATCTGGTAGAGATTTCCGATACCTATCAGATCGCATTATGGCAATGGTCCTTTCCATTTGTTCTAAAGGATACTCAAACACTACCTATTGCACCTTGATACCACGTATATTTCGAGCCCAAACTGTAAACCAGTCAGGAGACTTTGATTAGAATGTGGAATATTGGCAATCTTTTCAAAACTATTTTGCACAATTTTTGCGATTTTTCGGGGCCTCAGCAGGATTCAAATCCACGCATAGTGGCTTTTAAAAAGCTCACAGGCTACTGAACATTCCCGGAATCAACGATGAAACTTAAGTCTGTCAAGCAACTCAATAAAACTATTGATCACCAGGAAAACGCTTCGTTTAAGCCAGTTTATATGCGACCCGGTTGGATTCCATACGTATATGGAAATTAGATCATTGATCCAAATGTGGAACGATTAGCGATGCTTATATCAATCATATTCCTTGATTGAATTGAATGCAAAATTGATACGTCTGTACATGGTCAAGCGGTATCAGTAGAAAGTAATTGGATAGATACCGAACGTGATCAAGCGGAGAATTGATTGCAACAGAACTCTAGAACACTTGGTGAAAGACTCCGTCGCAACTCCTAATCTTTACTTTTGATCAGTATATTACCTTACAGCCGATTGCGTTCTGAACGCAATCGATCGAGAATAGCGTACTTTCGTCTCACAGGCGCGTAAATATCTGCTCATGCGTTCAGTATATAGTCACTAAGCAGATTAGCGCATTTTTTTGGGGGGGGGGGGTTGAAGAGAAAAAAATAAGCATACGGACGCAATCAATTTCATAATTCCCGATTAGATCAATATAGATGAAATAATGATTTTGAAAAAAACTTAACTATCATCCAACATCAGAGTTGAATGCCTGCAGTTCCCGTAGACCAATCGGATTATATTTCCGGTTTTCTGCACCCAGCAATGAAACACTAATTCTCTCTCTTCGATGCCACATCTTATCCTCTCTGTGTAGAAACAAATTGAAATTGGTTGTTTTTAAAGCTACAAATCACATAGAGATGAAGATGTGAGTGAAAATATCTTGCATGAAATCCAGCAAACTACGAAATGAAATGTATTGATTCTTGTACACTTGTCCGTTCTTTTCTTGATTACCTTTTAGCATTGTTGTAGTGACAAGTTACTGATTTATGTCTTTCATCATGATCTCTCTATGCCCCAGAGATGTGACATCGCCAGTGGCTGACTAACAAACCATCTATGATAATTCAAAGAAGATTCTCATAAGAATTTCAAGAGATAAATAATATAGCAAACAAACTTGTTTTTGTAACTTCGTCTTCAGACATTTACAGTTATGTGTGAGTTTATATCTAATGTGGAAATAATTGTGATTGGTATGTTGAGGTTAAATATGAAAGGACAACAATATATTTTAAGTTGAGTGAGTCGGGAAAAGAACTCGAATGATTTACTCGAAAGATCGAGTGGAGGAAGAACTTGGATTCAGCACATCTACACTCCTGAATACTGGATCCCCGTAGAGTTTCATCGAGAAAAAGTTGATAGAAAAGCCCACTTTGCCAAAACCAATCATGGTAAAAAAAACTATTCTTGCAGCTCCCGTTCAAAGGGGATACAAGTGATGATGGACTAAGAGGACGTCTGGTAAAAGGAATTGTACGAACATGTGCAGTTGCCACTCTAAATGTGATGTTTACAAGCCGGCCACAGCTCTGCACATACCTTAAAAACAAACTGTCCATCCTCTTCTCATCTATGATTACATATTCCTTCACTTGCACGTATTCGGTAAGTTATGCAGGACGAATAATAAGACAGTTCTCACAACNCTGGATGCAAGAAAACAAAAATAACGGATGCACTTGTGACCCACAACGCCGAAACCGGAGACCAGGTAGACAGTGATGGATTAAAATCATTTACAAAGTGCCCCAAATCAAAGTCAAAGTACATTCGGCATCGTCATTAGGTAACGGTAGAAGCTGTAGCAAGTAAAATCATGAATCCACCACTCTACAAACAGAGGAAAATGATTGGCGCATTTCAGTTGCCTTGACCTCGTCCAAATATGACGTCGATCATGTCATGATGACACAACATGACATAACAAGGCGCAGTTGAAAATGAGTAAACAAGATAGAGGGAACATGTTTTTCCTTCAGATATTTGCTTACACGATCAAATCACNCAAATCACTATTTAAAACACACATGCCAATATTTCAAGGTCACTGTAGATGTTGTTCTTTACATAGAACTACTGTGCTTGTAGATCGTTTTTGTTTCTAATCACTTTTTGACATTATTCGAAGTTTGAGTGTATTTCAAGCTCCGGAATGTATTTCTCCTACTTCATTGTTCCGCTGAGGTATGAGGCGACACCGAAAGGTCACAGATGTTCTATGTGAAAGGGTGCTCCAAAGTTTCGAAAATACACCCATCTGTAGCGATGGTATGAAGCGTTGACCAGTAGCACCAGGCGGTATTCCAAAAGCCTATTCGTATCATCCCGGCTTGTTGAATACAGTGATGAAACTGAATGACACGTGTCAGTAGAACAGCTACTTGAGCTCGTTCGGTAAAGAAACCGAGCATTGAATATTGGACAGTAGATGTCCACACCAAACTGTGCGATTTTTCAATGAATCTCGCTCAAGTTTATCGAAGATAAAATGACTAACACGGGTTTTGCCTTAGAATTAAGTCTTCTCATAGTCTGTAGATAAAGCGTGGTATTAGGAAGACACTACAAAACTGGTTGTAATCTAGATGTATATTGAAAAATCTTAGATTCATGATCACTACTATTTACAGCAGTTGATCACATCAAGAAAGCCATTTATCGCCATCCTGACTAATCCCGAGGAAACGTATCACCATTGTCAATATACACATGAATCAGTCGGTCTCCGCGTCGAGGTTTTCTTTTGCTTTATGCCAGTTTACAATTGAGTGGAGCTTGACAGTCCACCGACGGCGAATTAGGTTGGTGAGCATCAAGAAGTGCACCTCCCGGAAAACATGGCCAAACAGAAGTTCCAGTTATCTCTAATTTATTCTACAAATTGAAAACAGGAGCTACGATGGCGCACATGTGAATCGAGATCCCCAAAACAGTTGGCCGTTTGATTCTTCCTAGCTTTTCAGCTCACGCTTCATGTACACGAAGAATTCCTCATCTAATCAAGTCAAATCCTCTATTCTTCTTATAAAACAAGTAGTCAGGTTGTGAAAGTGTCCAGCCGGGTCATAACCCCAGAAGCTAGGGCTGAGATGAGCGAGGTGCGATTCCTACAGCAAACTCACAAAGATGGATTGTGGTATATTGGTCTGATTAGCTGCCCAGTGGTGGAGTGGGTAGTGCGATTACTTTCTACTTGTGAGGTTCTGGGTTCGATTCCCCCAGCTGGGTCGATGGATTTGCATTGCTGCTGATAAGACCCAACCAGGTCGAAACAGCTGTCCAGTGTTTCCTGGCTTCCAGCACATGTCTCATTTACACCACGAATTCAACATCATATAGTTTGTAAATACATAAAATAAAACCAACAGATAACATACATAGATGACTAATGTGGAAATAATAATAGAAATAATAAGTCGTTACAGTCAACAAAAAAGAATAGGGTGTGCTCCATCGAGAGAAGAGAAACCATAGAATGAAAGTATGCCAACCTTGCAACTCTGATCAAACTCGAATTCACACTTTTCGAAAATCAGATCAAAAGTGATTATTGCCATCTCAATTACCCTGCACGTGTTGCGGACTCAATAGATAATGTTTTAAGGTAAGGCAACTCTATTGCGACTTAACCAGAGTGTTCTATTTTTTGATCAAATGTGTCTCAAAGTGACCTCCGTGGACCTCAAATTACACAATCACCGGATAGGAAACTGCAGACTTGATCAGGGTGGACGCTGATCTATTCAAGGGGAAATGCAATGGTAGTAATTAATTATCAAGTAGTGAGAAACTGCAGTCTAACTGTGTTAACCAGACGCCTACCGAACCAAGCGAGAGGAAGAGATGTAATGCAAAATTTATTAACAGTCCACCCGGTTCGGAAAACAGACAAATACGAGTCTTTATGGATAGAACATCTACTGAGGTAGACGTCAACGTTAAGCCAAAGTTTCACAATGGGCGATTTTAACAAAGCTAAAAATTATCATGCCTCGTAGGATTTTTACAGAATAATTCGAAAAACTTTGCACAGAGAAGATAATAATAATAATAACAATATGCCTGATCACTCACGTATGTCGGAATTTTAAGTGTTCCAATGCTTTATCCATTCACGATTTGAACAGTTCAACTGCAGGAGCACACACCACATCAGATGAAAGAGAATTACATACACCGCACACTCTGATTGCAAACAAGTGACGCCGGCAATCAAGGTGGCTGATCTGGGTCTTCAACTTTAATGGATGTCCCCTGAAGTGATCATTTTTAGATAAAATACGCATAGAACGGCCAGGGTGGTTGGGTCGATGCAGTTTGTGAGATGCCAAGATTAGATCCCCCCGAAGTCGGCGGTAGATGAGTAGAGTCCTTAAATTTCAAGTCTTTCGGAGCATTTCTTGTTATACAGAAGCTTTATCACATTTGTTGCCAGCCTTTGGACCAACTCAGTCGATACAAAGTAAAACAATATGGTATTGATCCAAAACAACTTTTGGTTCAACGGATAATAATCAGGGTAGCGCGGTGGAATGAGGCGGAAAACAGTTTCACTGCAGTCTGACTGATTGTTTCACAAACTTTGTGCGCACGAGATTGGTTTACGTAACTTGATGAGCATCGCCTTGCTAAACGCGAAGATCGTGGGTTCGTGTTACGCAATAAGGGCTTGGACAACGATGTGTCCAGTTGTCATGATATGTTTTGGGACTGATGACCCCGGACTTCTCTTATCAATTTGACCTTTAAAACTGCGTTGCGTCATCGATTGTACCAACCACCTGGGAATGTGTTCAGACGTCCGCTGTGCCAGGGGCCGATTCGTTCTGCCGATTTAAGTATCATCACAACTGCAAGTGAACTAGCGGACGACATGTGAAGCAGAATTGTTTGGCTGGTTCTTTTTTCGATTGTCTACACGAAATCTTTGGGTATACGGTATCAATGGAAGCTGTTCGACACAATGCTGCCTTGAGCTTTTAACTCTCGTTGTTCACTGTCCGATCACTGTCAAAGGCTAGTCTGAGGAAGACGTTGTTCCTCGGTACTTTGCAGACGGGATCAACCGATTTCTTTCGTCTGCTATGCAAATCTGTAAGGTTCTCCGGATAACCAATATTCAGAAGGGTCCTCTGCAGAAAAGGTAATCAATCGCGAAACATGTCNTAACATTAACCTTCGATCTTGGCGTTTAGCGTTTAGCTCATCAAGTTACGTGAACCACTCTCGTGCGCACAAAGTTTGTGAAACAATCAGTCAGACTGCAGTGAAACTGGTTTCGGTCTTATCCCACCGCGCTACCCTGACTATTGTCCGTTGAACTACTGTAGTTATCAAAACTTGCTTGTATCAATACCAGATTGTTTTATTTAGTTTCGACTAAAGAGATCCAAGGAAATGCTAACACCTCACAGTATTTCTCTTCACTCGGTTCTAACTAATTGGATAAAGAGAATCCAATGTTTTAAGTTTCGTCTCTCCGTTGACTTAACATCTTCCTCAGGGATATAGTGTAATTGGCTTGCAAAATCGGGCGTGGGTATAGATGAAACTTTCCCATTCTCTGGAAATCCAAGTTATTAGTATTTTATTGAATCTGTTCAGTTTTTGCTCCCGTTCGGTTNATAGGTGTTAATTATCTTTACCTGTCAGTGATTTCATTTTCCCACTTACCCAAATCTACTTTATCAAAAGGCGCGCCTTCATAATAGTCTGCAACGCATCACGTGATACTCCTCTCATTTCGCATATACTCTGCAAACCTCGGTGTATTTTTGGTAATGATTCTCTGATCAACAGATTTCATTATTTGGGTTTCAAAAAGAAAACAAATCAAAACCCTAGCTTCAATTCTGCAAACACTGTTTCTTACTACATGGTAGAGTACATATTGTTTTTCTCTATTTCCATAAACTGAACAAAATGGACACTTGTTTCAACTGCGTAATGAAGGACATGATTCAGTTTCAAAGGGGAATCTGTCATGCATATGGAAAGTAAAGTGTAAACTGGAAAGCTAAGTCTAATGCCTGTAAAAAGCTCTTAAATATGAGTTGTGATATATCACGTAATTGGAAAGTGAGAAACAGTCTGATCAGCTACCCGGTGGCCAAAGCGGATAGCGTTCTTGCGGTCTGCCCATGAGGTCCCGGTTTCGATCCCCAGTTGGATCGATGGATTCGCATTGCTGATGAGACCCAACTAGGTCAAAACATCTGTCCAGTGCTTCCCAGCTTTTCAGTTCACACTTTTCTGGTTATATACATGACGAATTCCCGTTTGAAATAAATACTGTAAACCAGCGGTGCATGTACAAGATGTGCCATCTGTCTCCTACCATTTCTGATGTCTGACGTGAACGCCAGAGAGAATTATTAGCACTACTCAGATGACGAGCCTTTGAAACCTGCAGATAAAACAAAACTTTCAACGTCAAAACACTAGATACGATAATGGTCTTTCATCCGTCAAAAAACGTTGATAGTGAAATGCCGGGGCATGGAGTTGAGGAGGTCACTCAGGGGTGTAGTCATGAATTATTGCTGAAATCGAAGTTTTGCTGCTCGGGTCTATGGAATGTCATTGTGTTTGGAACATTTTGAAAAGAATATCGGTTCTCTCTACGCAATTCCAATTCCAGTTCATTACTGACTTTCGTGAGACGGATAAGTAAGAGTAGGACTGATGAATGACAAACCAAAGCCCTTTGATTGGCTGCGCTACGTTTTGTGTGCTCGCCGTCTCGATGAATTTTATTGTTAACTCGATGTCAGACATGCTTCGGAACTATAACTACTCTCGTCAGGATGTGCTCAGATTGAAATCTGTGAATTCTGTGCTACACACAACTAATTGGTTTGCAGAATCTGGCAATCATGTTTGGATCAAGAAGCGAAAGCGTACGGGATGGCAATGTGCGCTTAATTACACCCCTTCTGCCAAGATGGCCGTGCTGTAATTGGTCAGTACCGACGTTCGCTCCCAGTTTGCAAATATCTAGGATTTAACTTCTTCACTGAACATACGCCTCCATTCCAACACGAGTCGCATGCATACAAGAAACATAGGTAAATCAAAACATTAAGGATGCCCTCATGCAGATAGATCGTTTTGACTGTTACCGGCAGGATAGAAAACATATCAGGAATAAAACCGGAGGTAGTGTGGCAAGTTTGGAATGATATTCAGTTGTTCTGAAAAATACATTGACTTTTTATCCGTTCCTTGTCATCCCGAATTTCCCGATATAAAAGCATGAATATTACTAATGTGTATATACATACTTCCTTCGTGCGTCCAAACAGATATTTCTTAGTTATTTGATCACTGCATTCAGTTTTTGGTTCCAATGTTAGACGAAAATATTCATTTGGCTGTTGATGACTGCAACCATCAAAGCATTTGCCCTCTGCGTTCTATTGGCCTATCCGATGTGTCTCACTTTCTTACCAGAAGCAGCTATATACTTGACAGAGTAATCACAAACTAATCCACTTTGTTTTCTCTCAAACTAATAGCTCCATTCGCTACCAGTGATAATTGTGCTCTCCTCTTAAAACCAAACATATACTCTCGCTCTACATATCCATACGATCATCTCCGTAACTTTTCATTAACCCCGCATTTCTGTTCTCTGTCGTTCCATAACGGTTGTCCAATCTTAATTTGCTTCTTGTTCATCACTTCGTAACTGTGTCAGTCTTTGCAACGAAATGGTGAAATCAATCTTCCATTTTTCTGTCCCATGGAAACACTGTTTGCTTGCAACGGCAAAATTGCATCTCTTAGTTTGAACTCGTTATGAAGACAAAAGGAACGATCCTATAAATCTCATCATCCATCTGCTGTAAAATGCGATGCTAACTTAATTCAGGTTGAGATAACACGTGTAAACAAGACGTTCGCTTGTTAACTCTTGCGGAGGAAGAATACAAGGTTTCTATGCCGAAGAAATTCGTTATCTTTGCAGACAAAAAAGAGAAAAACCAGAACAGTGATGTTGATGTAAATGGTCATAACGCTACATTTCTTCATCCGTCCAAAGATAATCAGATACCCTTATTCCTATGTGAGGTTTCTAATTCTGATCTGATCTGTTTTTCCAATGATGAAATTTGTAGCTTCTATATTCCTTCAGACCGTCATAATTTGTGAGCCCTGGTGGACTTTATTCAGCGTTTCTCAAGTTTGTGGTTGTCCCTTTAACTAGTATGATAATATCCTTCATCAACGAGCCTCTTTCTGCACAGTTTGTAACGTTCCTGGATTGCCCAGAGCGAGAGGAAGAACAAAGATCGTCTGATCGTCACATCTCTGTATGTTCGGATGAATGCGTCAAGTAGCAAACCACATGTCAAGAGCGATAATCATAAGATCATAAAATTTCAAGGTCAATGATACTGACTTTTCACCTGCTGAACATTGGCACTCATTACAGGAATGATCCCCGAGTCTTGGCGACCAATGACGATAACACCTGTTCCAAAGACCTCATCCTCGACCGTTCTTTTAAAACGATTTTGTCCCATTCCATTGACATCTGTGGTTCTAAAGTTGACTGAGAAAGCCATTCTGCGTCGCTTACAGTCACTTTTCATCATTCCCCATGATCCTAGTCAGTTCACGTATAAACCCAACAGATCCAATTTAAATGCTCCGTCTAATGTGGTCCAATTTTAAAGTAGGTAATTGAAAAACTCTGCGAAATTTGATTGTTGTGTTTTTCTTGATGATTTGTCTGCCTAATATTCTGTGTCCCGGTCATTCCTTCGTTTTAAGCTTGAATCGCTTCGCACCCCGATTATTTCACGGAAATAATTCATTAGAAACCACTGGGCAGGAATATCTCAAGTCCTGTGATCATAAATTCTGGTGCGCTCTAAGGCACTGTCATATCTCCTTATCTTTCGTCTGCTTTCATCAGTGATCTTTCAGTTTCACACCCTGCTCATTTCCACAAGTGTGCTGAGGATGTCGTTTTATGTCAGACTATTTGTTTCTTCTCAAAATTTTCCTCCTTCACTGAAAATCTGTCCCAAATATAACAGTTTGCAAACCAGTCTGGCCTCAGCCTGAACACATAAGTGCTTGGAATGTATTTTTAGTTCTTACGCTTTACATTCCCGTCGGACTCTGTAACCCTTAATAGTAGTCTTTTGTCTAGAGTGACCTCAGCCTAATATCTAAGTGTTAATATCGACAATAATAATGATCTTCGGTGGCCGACACACATTCAGAACTGTTTGGGGAAACTTCGGCGCCTCTCCTTTCAGCTCCGAAAGCTCAGACAATTTCGCACTCCTCAACAAGTTTTGTTTTCTATTGTTAAACAATGCGTTCTCTCTATTTTACTTTACTACTCCCTTGTACTGTTTCCCGGTCTTTTGAAACAAAACTTTAAAATTATCCGTTGTGGATTGATGATAATGAGCCGTGCATGTTTAATTTCTGCTTAATCGTTAATCACTTAATAATGGTCATATGAAGTCCTGTGTGACCTTTGCCAATAAAATTCTAAACGACCCCACCCATCGTTTGCATCCTTATTTATGTTCTTATCGATCCCACTCGATCTCTTGTTCCGTTTATCGATATCTACCATCTCAAATAAACATTTATACGAAATTCCTGTACCATATCTGGCTCGAATCTTGACCAACGAGGGGAACGTTCTAAATGAATTACGTCAATAATTATTTGATTGAATCAAATTCCAGAGACACTATGTTTTTCCTATGTGAAGATCAGTGTACAACGTTTTAACTGGAATGTAAGCATATTAAGCTTGCAAAAGTTATACAAAAACAGAGACACAAGTTATTCGTCTTACCAAATTGGGGTTTAAGAAAAGTTCAACCAGATTAATCTGTGCACATTGGAAAACATTGTCAACTATAGGGGAAAATCATTATTCACAAATAATTCTTAGTATGTTTTCTCTCTCGATGAAACAAGTAACCCGTGAAATATCATATTCCGTTTGACGCCACAATCTGAAAACAATACAGTCCATCTACTGCCTCAGATTTTGCACATTCCTAGGAGTGAAAACCTGAATACCAGTCGTTGAAAAAAATCACAGTAAGATAAATTATTTCATGGATGCTAGTCCTCTGTTCCCGTGTTCCCGTGCTATATCTTATGTTCCTTGCACTTGCGGTATTCATCTGGGATATGAAGCTGTGCAACCTAATAGTAGGCAACGGATATAACAATTTGGTGACATAACAAATTGGCGACGGGAGTGTCACAGTGTCAAAACTGAACTCCAACGCGAATGACGTCAAGGTCATGATGTGAGCTCAGTTACACCTGATGCAATTGCTGAATGCTCGTCTGGCTGGCACAGGATTATCAATCTTTTCTGATTCTTACACTGCAGACCATATTGTTCGCAATATACCAGATGTTCACCATGATCCGGATGCTGTTTTCTCCTTCGAATCATGGTATAAATGCTATGAGGACATATTCACGGGCGAGCATGGTTCCTACGATGAAGCCCCACGAATTTGTCTTCTGTTATGCCAATTGGATCCAACAGAACATAACCGTTACTCCAACTACATACTTCCGGCGGAACCACGAACACTGAAGTTCCCCGATACGAGCAAACCGCTAAAGAAGATAATCGGACAAACGGTTCCCTTATTCAATATTCGGTTCAATTGTCTCCAAGTATAAAAGGAAGACGATGACGATTTTGGCACTTACGGTAGGCTCACAAAGGATCAGTTCTAACGCCTTGTTTTCATTTGTGGTCTTCGAGCTCCTCGATACGAAGACGTTCGTATCAGGTTGTTGGCGAAAATTGATCAAGACCCAAATGTAAAGTTGCAATACTTGATCAAGGAATGTGAACGCATTGCGAACCTAAAACATGACACGGCAATGAACCAGCAACAAAACAAGCCCACACCAATTTTGCACGCTATGTCAACATGCCGGAAACTGCCACAGAGACCCAGACCCCCACTCCCCCAAGTATTCGTCGACCGCCATCGCCATGTAAATATTGTGGGGCATGTTAATTCCATCGATTTTGTCCACTATGAAAGAACCATAGCAGCACTAGCACCAGCAAACGAACCAACAGATCAATAAATGTAAGAATCACGGTAACCCTCGATCAGTCAAACGGAACCTCAGACCCCGCTACAAATCTGATATACCTGGGGGTCAGCCAATGAGTTTGATCGCACGTTTCAAATTGGATGAGGCTACTCCTAGACAGCATATGCGTCCTTTTATGAATGGATATCCGGCACGGCTGCAGTTCAATACGGCTTCAGAAATTGTCATTGATTCGAGACAACTGTGGTCCTCCATCCGCCGTCCTACACTGATACAAATCACACGCACAGCCACAAGTGCCTACGGTGGCTCTATCAAACTAGTGGCACAGTTTGAGTGTACGATTGCATTTTCTGACATATACAAGGATGTATGGCATCTGTTATTTCTCTG